>JAWZSL010000023.1:6705095-6742595 GCA_034769285.1 Lutjanus argentimaculatus
TGCCGCATCCCAAGGGAACCCACTTGCTTCCTGCCGCCTCAACAGGCCCATTTAGCCTTCTCACACTGTGGCGTTGAACTTGTACACAGCTGGAACTAAAGGGGACTATTCTGCAGCCATTATCAGCCACCCTGGCGCTTTTTGTCCTCACCTGGCGGGCCAAGTCTCAGGCGATCTAGCCAATTCTTATAAGGCGCTGACACGGATCGTCTTCACCAATGGCTCCCCAGTGACTGATGCAGCGTCGTATGTAGGGACAAGTGCAGCCCTGGTTCCAGCGTTCCCATCCAAGTGTACCCAGACCGCGCTAGGCTTCGAGAGTCGGAAGAGACGGGGTGTCTAGGGGATGGCTTTAAAGTGGCAGCGCCGCTGCCCGGTTGACGTGTCCCCTCGTGTGCCGAGCAGGGTGGAGGAGTGCAGGCTGTGGCTCGGGCCCAATGTGGAAGCGCGTTTCCCCAGAGGGGTGGCGCTTGCATCGGCGATGGGGATAGGCGGCGACGCCCTGGACTCTGACGGGGGGGAGCGGGGGAGGTCGGGGGGAGGTGAGACGAGAGCGGACTTCGTGGAAATCCTTGGACAGTACACTGGCTTCCACGCCAGGCGCTTAGGCGGCCTAATGCGCCTTGTGAGTCGCACAGTTGCTCGTGGCCGAGTGGCGGGACTCTATATTAAGCCTTTGCTCTTTTCGGGCACAATGGCCCTTTTCGACGAGGCTCGGCCCGCGCCTTGTGATGCCCCTCCATCGGTGCAAAGGTTCAAAGAGCACGATGAGCTCGCACCTTGGTCATTGGCAAACTCGAAAGCGCAAACTGTCCGTGTCTGTATCCCTCCGCTGGGAGGGGTGCTCTATAAATAGAGCGGATCGTGACGGCTTAGGCCTCCCCCTGACCGCGCTGCCGATTGGAGCTAGCGGCGCTGTTGACTTGATGGGGAACAGGGATACAGGTGCAAGTTACTCGGACGAACGGGGGTGCTGCTTCCCTGGCTGCTGGGCGTTTCTTCTCCTTAGTAGCGGAGACACAGTCCCACCAGAGCAGCGAACTGCCTGATGCTTTGGCTCCCTGTCCATTGCCCCATTTAGCCTTTTCCTGCACACTGTGGGTTGTAATTGAACCAGACTGAATCAAAGTGGACTTTTTCGAGCCAATTCTCAGCCCACTGGCGCTTTGTCCTCACCTGTGGCCAGCCGGCGATCAGGCCATCCTTCATCAAGGTAGTGAGCGGCATTCCTTCACACGTGCCTGTCCGGAGGTGACTTGAGGATTCGTAGTTAATGAAGGTGAAAAAGTTTGACCCGGACGGCTTGGCCTCCCCCTGTCCATATGCCCCATTTAGCCTTTTCCTGCACACTGTGGCGTTGTAACTTGAACACAGACTGAATCAAAGTGGACTCTTTCTCAGGGAGCCCAATTGGCTCAGGCTCGCACCTGGGCGCTTTTTGTCGCTCACCTGGTGGGCCAAGCCGGGGCAGATATCTAGGCCAATCCTTCATCAAGGTAGCTGAGCAGCGCAGTTCTCTTTCACCACGTGGCCTGTCCGGCAGGTGACTTGATGGATTCGCTAGTTAATTGAAGAGTGAAAAAGCTTACAGCACCTGGTATTCCCAGGCGGTCTCCCATCCAAGTACTAACCAGGCCCGACCCTGCTTAGCTTCCGAGATCGACGAGATCGGGCGTGTTCAGGGTGGTATGGCCGTAAGCAAGTGCAGCAGCCGCCGATGCCCGCTTTATACGTGTCCCTCCTCGCTGTCGCCGACGCACGGGTGGAGAGCTCAGCAGGCCTTTGTGCGCTGCGGGCCCTAACGGACTGGACAGCGCGTTTGTCCTCTTCAAGAGGACGTGGCTGTTGCAGTCTCCGATCGGGGCAAGAGAAAGCGCCGGACAGCGCCCGTGGCTCGATCCCGGGGGGGGGGAGGGAGGGAGGGAGGGAGAGAGAGAGAGAGCGGAGAATTCTCGAGGAGAACTTTCCTTGGAAGTAACCACTGAGCTGCTCCAGCGCCGGGCGGGGTTGAGGAACTGGCCTTGTAAACGCCAGCCTTGTGAGTTCTGCACAGTCTGCTCTGTGGACAGAGTCAGGCTGGGCTCCTTATATTCAAGCCTTTTCCTCCTCTTTTTCAGGCCAAAAATTGGCTCTTTTCGACCGGAGGGTTGCAGACCCCTGCGCCTGTGTGATGCGGCCTCTTCCATTCGGTCAAAGGCTCTCATAAACAGCACGATGAAGCTGCGCATCACTGTGGTCACAGCTTTTGGTCAGAACTCGAAATACGCAAACATGTCCATGTGCGTGAATGCACACAAACGTCCGCGGCGATTGGGGTGGGCATCTATAAATAGAGCGTTGGTCTGTGCAGCTGTCGCTTACGGCCATACCACCCTGAACACGCCCGATCTCGTCCGATCTCGGAAGCTAAGCAGGGTCGGGCCTGGTTAGTACTTGGATGGGAGACCGCCTGGGAATACCAGGTGCTGTAAGCTTTTCCACTTTTCGGCACAGACAGCGGAGGGCTGCTGCTGCTGCTGCTGCTGCTGCTGCTGCTGCTGCTTCTTCTTCTTCTTCTTCTTCTTGACGGGAGACACAGCTCCGCACAAACAGAGCAGCAGAAACCGTTTGACCCGTGACGGCTTTGGCCTCCCCCTGTCCATATGCCCCATTTAGCGCTTTTCCTGCACACTGTGGCGTTGTAACTTGAACACAGACTGAATCAAAGTGGACTCGTTTCTCAGGGAGCCCAATTGGCTCAGGCTCGCACCTGGGCGCTTTTTGTCGCTCACCTGGTGGGCCAAGCCGGGGCAGATATCTAGGCCAATCCTTCATCAAGGTAGCTGAGCAGCGCAGTTCTCTTTCACCACGTGGCCTGTCCGGCAGGTGACTTGATGGATTCGCTAGTTAATTGAAGAGTGGAAAAAGCTTACAGCACCTGGTATTCCCAGGCGGTCTCCCATCCAAGTACTAACCAGGCCCGACCCTGCTTAGCTTCCGAGATCGGACGAGATCGGGCGTGTTCAGGGTGGTATGGCCGTAAGCAAGTGCAGCAGCCGCCGATGCCCGCTTTATACGTGTCCCTCCTCGCTGTCGCCGACGCACGGGTGGAGAGCTCAGCAGGCCTTTGTGCGCTGCGGGCCCTAACGGGACTGGACAGCGCGTTTGTCCTCTTCAAGAGGACGTGGCTGTTGCAGTCTCCGATCGGGGCAAGAGAAAGCGCCGGACAGCGCCCGTGGCTCGATCCCGGGGGGGGGGAGGGAGGGAGGGAGGGGGGAGGAGAGAGAGAGAGCGGAGAATTCTCGAGGAGAACTTTCCTTGGAAGTAACCACTGAGCTGCTCCAGCGCCGGGGCGGGGTTGAGGAACTGGCCTTGTAAACGCCAGCCTTGTGAGTTCTGCACAGTCTGCTCTGTGGCACAGAGTCAGGCTGGCGCTCCTTATATTCAAGCCTTTTCCTCCTCTTTTTCAGGGCCAAAAATTGGCTCTTTTCGACCGGAGGGTTGCAGACCCCTGCGCCTGTGTGATGCGGCCTCTTCCATTCGGTCAAAGGCTCTCATAAACAGCACGATGAAGCTGCGCATCACTGTGGTCACAGCTTTTGGTCAGAACTCGAAATACGCAAACATGTCCATGTGCGTGAATGCACACAAACGTCCGCGGCGATTGGGGTGGGCATCTATAAATAGAGCGTTGGTCTGTGCAGCTGTCGCTTACGGCCATACCACCCTGAACACGCCCGATCTCGTCCGATCTCGGAAGCTAAGCAGGGTCGGGCCTGGTTAGTACTTGGATGGGAGACCGCCTGGGAATACCAGGTGCTGTAAGCTTTTCCACTTTTCGGCACAGACAGCGGAGGGGCTGCTGCTGCTGCTGCTGCTGCTGCTGCTGCTGCTTCTTCTTCTTCTTCTTCTTCTTGACGGGAGACACAGCTCCGCACAAACAGAGCAGCAGAAACCGTTTGACCCGTGACGGCTTTGGCCTCCCCCTGTCCATATGCCCCATTTAGCGCTTTTCCTGCACACTGTGGCGTTGTAACTTGAACACAGACTGAATCAAAGTGGACTCGTTTCTCAGGGAGCCCAATTGGCTCAGGCTCGCACCTGGGCGCTTTTTGTCGCTCACCTGGTGGGCCAAGCCGGGGCAGATATCTAGGCCAATCCTTCATCAAGGTAGCTGAGCAGCGCAGTTCTCTTTCACCACGTGGCCTGTCCGGCAGGTGACTTGATGGATTCGCTAGTTAATTGAAGAGTGGAAAAAGCTTACAGCACCTGGTATTCCCAGGCGGTCTCCCATCCAAGTACTAACCAGGCCCGACCCTGCTTAGCTTCCGAGATCGGACGAGATCGGGCGTGTTCAGGGTGGTATGGCCGTAAGCAAGTGCAGCAGCCGCCGATGCCCGCTTTATACGTGTCCCTCCTCGCTGTCGCCGACGCACGGGTGGAGAGCTCAGCAGGCCTTTGTGCGCTGCGGGCCCTAACGGGACTGGACAGCGCGTTTGTCCTCTTCAAGAGGACGTGGCTGTTGCAGTCTCCGATCGGGGCAAGAGAAAGCGCCGGACAGCGCCCGTGGCTCGATCCCGGGGGGGGAGGGAGGGAGGGAGGGAGGAGGGAGAGAGAGAGAGAGCGGAGAATTCTCGAGGAGAACTTTCCTTGGAAGTAACCACTGAGCTGCTCCAGCGCCGGGGCGGGGTTGAGGAACTGGCCTTGTAAACGCCAGCCTTGTGAGTTCTGCACAGTCTGCTCTGTGGCACAGAGTCAGGCTGGCGCTCCTTATATTCAAGCCTTTTCCTCCTCTTTTTCAGGGCCAAAAATTGGCTCTTTTCGACCGGAGGGTTGCAGACCCCTGCGCCTGTGTGATGCGGCCTCTTCCATTCGGTCAAAGGCTCTCATAAACAGTTGAACAGCTTGCCAAGTGCCCAAACCTTACAAAGACGTTTTCCCCTAAAGCCCATTAACTTTTTACCTCCACTTGGCTTTGTCTACTGACCAATTCAACCAAGTTCTTCTACCATTGTCACCGGCTTCGGCGTTTGTGTCGCATATGGAGAAGGGAAAAATTACAAGCATCTTTTCCGGCGTGCCCTTGTATACCGCGCTCTTAGTTCCATGTGTTGTGTGTTATGATGCGTAATACAGGCCCACCCTGTCCTCGTCTCCCTCTTTACAACCCGCGACCCGACTGTTCAATCGCAGCACTTCGGCTTCGCTGGCGTTGCCGCGTGTCGCTGCGACTGCCGGTAAGGTTCCCTTTGTCCACGGGCAGGGTTGTGCCGCGCTATGGGTGGGGCTGTGGGGGGTAAGGAAAAGTCGAAGGGCGGTGTCCGCCGGGAGGTGAGGAGGGCGGGAAGCGCGGGGAATAGGAGATATGGAACAGAGGGCGGCACTCGGTCAGACAGCCTTGGTAACGCTGCTGCCCAGGCTGGGGGGGTGGGCCTGGGCGAGCCAGCCTTTTCTCAAGCTCTTACGAAGGCGCTGCGGCCTTGACACCGTTTCACCTCGACCAAACTTGTCGCAGGCTCAAACCCCGGGTTGGATCTCAATCAAATGGTCTACGAACGCAAAGCGCCTGAGGACCTTGGCAACCGACGGGCACAGGCAGCGATTCCGAAGGGCGTGGGCGCTGATAACTTGGTGGACTAGCGCGTGCGTACCTTCCCGCTCGCCGCGAGCTGCGGTGACGCTTGTACCTCTGGTCTACTGGGACCGGACTGAGCTTAACGTTTTCTCTGACAGCAGGGCTCCTCTCTTCAACTGCTCTCATGCTTCTTTTATCTTACTCATGCAGAACTCCCAAACTATCACAGACGGTGAACCGCGTTTGCCTCCCCCTGGCATGGCCCGGCGTTTCCACCTTGCTGAACTGAGCAATCTTTTCACGGGAGTCTCGCACCATTCCCAGTCTCCACCAGGATTTCGCCGCCCGGTGGCGGAGATGAGGCTAGCCAGTGCCGAAGCGGGCTCTATCCTGGCTCCGCGTGAATCGTCGCCGGATGCGCACTGAACGTCGCCGCTCCAGCGGACTCGCTCGCTACAGCGGCCTTGCCTTCAGCGGACGGATGGGCGCGGGTTGGCCGACGGGAGGAGCCGCGTGGGCGTGGAGATCGGGCCAGACGGGGAACAGGGCGTGGGACCACGGGCGGCGGCGTTGTCCAGGTGGGGGCAGCTGGGGGCGAAGAAGCTGCTTGACTCCCTGTCACCAGAGGGCTCTCGACGAGGGAGAGGCGTGATCCGGGGTTCCCTCTACACGCCTACGCCGCGGGGTCACGGCTTGACCAGCTGTAAGCCAAGTGAACTGTGCGAGATCAGCTGTGCCATAAAGTTGCGCTTACAGCGCGAAGGCACTCAGGGTGCGCCTCCACATGGCCGGCCTTATATGGAAAAGAGGCGCCTGGAATAGGCTGCGTACTTGCGCGAACGAAGCACTACTGCCTGCGGGCTGAACTCGCGGTCTGGGTCTTACAGTTGCAGCACCTGCTCAAGCGCAACCTCTGACTCCGCTCGTCCTTCCCTACGTGCCTAGTACGTGAACCGCTGAATAAGGCTTCTGCCCTTTGCCAACGGGTCGCTCTACTTCGCGAACTCTTTCGGCCATTCCGGCACGGGCGCTTTGGACCGGGGGATTGGTCCCTATCCAGGCTTCTCCACCGTGCTTCAGTGCGCGAAATAACGGACGTTAGGATTCCGTCCAGCGTTGCCGCACGTGCCGCCCAGTCGCACGTTAGAGTGCGCTTGCCGGCGAGCAGTGAGCGCTGTTTGAGGGGAGGAGCGGATCAGGGGCGCCGACGCGATGCCGACTGCCGGAGGAGGAGGGGGCGTGTCAGGCGAGGGAGACGCGTGCGCTGACTGCCTCCCTGTACGAGCGGCTTGGCTTCCTGAGGAACGGTGTCGTGCAGTTGGCCGTGCGCAGAGCCGAACGTGCGGAGAGCGCAGATGGAGAGACGATTCAGGATCCTGAAGATCTTGGCTCAGCGCGCTAACGCATTCGCTTGCGACGGGGGTAGACGGCGGACGTTTCATTCCCATTTCGGCCAAAGTGGCTTCGTGCAACCTGCGTGGTGTGCTTTCATGTCGGCTCCAACGCGGAGCGCGCCTTGCACTGCTTTGCGACCATCAAACCGCCGCTAAAACAAAACGTCGCCCTGTGGCTCTACTTGCTGGTGTCTCCTACCGAACGCGCTCCTCTCGGAGGCGGCCGTTTCCGGGGCACCGGAAACAGGGACTTTCATGGACCGGGCTGCTGCTTTCGCTCTGGTTTCTCTTTTCGCTGACGAGACGTCCCACGACGCAGCAGTTTTGCCCGGACGGTTGGCCCCGTCATTGCCCCTATTTGCCCACTTTGCGTTGACTGACCAGACTGGATCAAGGGGTTTCAGGCCCAATACGCTACACCGGCTTTCACACCTGGGGCCACGGGAGTTCAGGGCAGAAAGGAGCGGCAGCCTGTGGACAGGGCGCGGAGGGATGAGGATCGTAGTTATGAAGAAAGCTTCAGCCCTGGCCGGGGGTCCATACAAGCTACCGCCCGCCCCTTGTGCGGCGGTGCGAGTTCGGTTCCAAAGTCACTCCGCGGCGTTAGGCCTCCTGTGTCGCCTCGAGTGGAAAGCTAACAGCTTGCCGGCCCACGTGGACAGGTTGCCTTTCAAGAACTGCTTGCATCCCACGGGGCAGGAGCCCGAAGCCTGTCGTCCCGGGTGGGGGGCCGGGGAGAGAGCGATTCGCGAGGACTCTTGAGAACAAGCTGCTCACGCCGGGGTTTTGTGCTGAAACGCAGCCTTGGTCTGCCCAGCTCTTTGTCTTATAGGGGCCCTATCAAGCTTCCACCCTTCAGGCCCAAAATGCTTATCCCTAGGGCTTTGCACACCTGCGCTGTGTGAACCACTATCAATGCCTTTCTCAGAGCCCAATGCAGCCACTGGCCTTTTGTCACACTGTGGCAGCCGGGAGAAAGGCCAACTCATCAAGAGCGGGGCGTTTCTGCACAAGCCTCCGTGCGTGCGTTACGCATACACGGGAAAAACACAGCACTGGTCCGCGTCTCCCACCAACTCGCCGGCCCGCCTGGTAGCTCCGTGGACAGATCGGCGTTTTCCGCGTTGGCGAAGCAGGCGCAGCCTGCGGCTGCCCTCTCGCTGCGGCGCCGTGGCTCAGCGCCTTTGTCGGTCCGAACGGGAGACAGCCGCTTGCTAGACGTTGCGTGCGGCTTGAGCTCCTGCAAAGCCCCAGGGCTGCCGATCCGGGGCGGGGGGGAAGAGCAGGAGGAGGGAGAGTCGAAGAGCAGAAACTCTGAAACCGGCTTTTGTCCCGGCGGGGGCAGAACGGCGAACACTTGGAATCCCTAGGTGTGCAAGCGCGGTCTTTTATCAGCTGTCCCTTATGAGATTGCCTCGTCAGTAGGGTCAAAAGCCTTGACGGTTTCCAGGTCTCCACAATAACAGCCGCCTCTGCTTGAAACGATCGGCGTTAGGTTCCGAATGACCAACGCCGGCTCGCTTAGTCCATCCGGTCGCGAGACGTAGGAACTACCCTCTAGCCCTCGCCTTCGGATAAGCGGTTGCCTTAAGGAGTGGCCTTGGTCCGGAGCAAGCGTCCAGGCCCCGTGGAGCTGGTGGTCGGTGGCAGCGGGGAGAGGCGGCTTCTAGAGCTTTGCGGCATCTCCTCGCCGGGCGACGTTCCGTAGGCTTGAGCCAAACCTTACGACGTTCCTGCCTGCCTGACTGAGACTTATCAAGCCTTCTTTTCAGGGCCAATTGCGTGACTGGCGTTGCAACCCCTGCCTTGCGGCCTTGTCCATCCGTCAGCAGCACGGGAGATCCACCTGGCGCGCAGGCTACGATGAACGCCATGTATGAGGTGGATGCACACCGGGAAGGGACCGACAAGCGTGCCCGTCACGGCAGAGCGGCGAACAGGATCGGTCGGACTCGGAAGTACAGGCTTCGTGCTGTGACGCCTGGGAACGCTGTGGTCCCTTTCGCCAGACAGGAGGGCTTGCCCTTAGCTGGCGCTTTCTCTCTGGAAAGTTTGCGCCGTTGCGCCCGGGGACCAGGGCAAAGGCGAGGAGACGTGACCGGCGGGGGCCATTGGGAACTTTGTATAACAACTGCTACGGTTGCGGAATGAAAATGGCTGACGTTCTGGCCCAAATGCTGTGACCAGGTGCCCGGCCTTTTACAGCCGTCCGCTTCGGGATAAGGGCCTTTCAGCAAAGGTTAGCCGAGCGTTGAGCCTCCTTCGGTCACGCTCTAAGGATGCGTATAGTGAAAGCTTCGCAACTGTTCTGGTCAATCTCAGTCTAACCACAACCGCCAGCGCCGATGCGAGATCGGGCGTTGTCCGGCGATGCCTAGCATCGCCCTGCTTCGCTCGCTAACAGCGACCGGTCGGAGCGAGCTCGGCTGCTGGGCTTTTTCCACTCGGACAACGGGGATCCTAAGGCATCCTTCCAGTCGACGGCCTCTCTCCCCGTGCTCCCGGATGGGGGCGAAAGTGACGAAGGACAGGAGCACCCGATCCAGTCCATAATTCCTGAAGCCGGACTGCCGGACGGACGAGTGGCGTTAGACCTGCAGGCCCGCGCTTGTAGTGGCCAGCCCTATTCAACCTTTCACTTAGGCCAACTTGCTTCACGGGTTGCAGCGCTTGTGTTCGCTGTATTGGTAAGGCTAAAAAGCCGGACCTGGCCATCCAGTGGACAGCGCCGCAGAGGAGAAGAGATCGGCGTGATCTAAGCCGGACTGGGCGGGTATAGGGGCTGTACCGCCGTGGCTCCGACTGCCGGGCAGTGCTGGACAGCTTTGCTCTTAACTTGGTGATCCCTGGGACAGGGGTAAGCTCCCTTGGCCGACGGCGGGGGCGGCAGAGCGTGAGCTGTCTTTTCGTAACTTGGAAAACCAAACGAGCCAGGCCGTGCCCTAAACGCCGCCCTGAGCCTTTAGGCTTTGCCATGTGGCGGTACTGCCACTGATCAATGCTCTTTTAGGGCCAAAACGGCTACTGGGGCGACTCCCTGGTGCAGCGAGTTCTCCTCCTACAAGCGAGGACTGGTTCCTTTCACCTTGGCCTTCCGAGACGAGGTCCGAATGAAAACGGCTTAGCCGGATTAGGTCTCAGTCAGCCACCCTACTCCCGCGTGTGAGTAGGGGAGCCGTATGTCTCTTCCGACGGGGTGCTGCGGGCCCTCCTTCTCAGCGATGGCGACCGTGCGAGGCGCCGCGCAGGCGGAGGGAGAAGAAAGGGATAGAGATGGCAGCCGCGGTGGACGGCGTCCCCGAGTGCACGTTCTACGGGGCTATGCCCTTTAGCAAAACTTCGACGGGGCCCCGCGCCTCTCGAGCAACTGATGCTAGACAGCCCACGTAACTCCGTGCACAAGCGCTGTGGGGCGCTGTCTGCCTGACGACGATCGGTCGGGGGAGGGGGGGAACGGGCTGTTTTTGGCCGCGCGGGCCTGCGCGTTGCCTCGCCTTCCATCCTTTGCCTTCCTGCGGGCTTACTGACACACAGGAAATGGTTTTTCGGACCTGGCTGCCTGGCGCTTTTCCTTGGTGGCCCGCAATCGGAACTTACAAGGTCACAGGCTTCTCAACCACTGCTCGGAACGAGTTCGCTATGGTGGAAAGCTGACTGGTCCCGCGTACGACACCGCCCCCCTGCTTCCGGAGACGGTCGCTGTTAGTGATGGGAAATCGCACCGCCGCGTTTTCGCCCCGCCGCCGCACGCGGTGGTGTCGGGAGCCTGCACGGCACGATGACCGCTTTCGGCCCTGTCAGCTCCTCGCTGGCGTGAGCCGACGACGGCTCTCGGGGGGCGTGCGGGAGGGGAGAGAAGCGGAGACCCGGCTCTCCAGGAGGCAGGCGGGGGGTGAGGGCTGTAGCAGCTTTTTACAGCCTGGCCGGCGGTGTCCATTAAGCCCCTTTTTCAGGCAATTGGCCTTAGGGGTGGCGCCTTTGCCCCTCCCTTCGTCAATGCTTCACAGTGAGACCGCCCTGTGGCCGCTTCGGCCAGCTAACGCAACTGTCAGCTTGCAAAAAGCCGGCAGCTGGCTTGAAGCGGAGTCGCGGCTGGGATCAAAACGCGAGATCTGAGCTAGCGTCCTGAAGCCGGGGAGCTGGTCGGCTAGTTCTTTGGAGACCGCGGAGGTGCGCTTCCCTTCGCCGCTTCGCTTGCTCTTTCTCCTGCGACCGCTGCCACGGAAACCCAACACGGAGTGCCACCCTGCTACCTTTGTCCTTACCATGTGTGCCTGCTTGTAACTTGAACAAACGAATCATGACTTCCAGGCTTACAAGCCCAACTGGGCTTCACTCACTTGTGGCAGCCGGGTCACGGCCACCTCTACAAGGTGCTGAGCCAGTTCTCTTTCACCACGGGCCTGTCCGGCGTGTTGGGATTCTAGTTATTGAAGATGGAAAACTTACACACCTGTTCCCAGCGGTCTCCCATCCAAGTACTAACCGGCCCGACCCTGCTTCTTCCGAGATGACGAATGGCGTTTCAGGTGTGGTAGAGTAAGCAGGCACAGCCCCTATCGCCCATTCCTCCTCGCGCGCGCACGGGTGGAGAGCCAGGGCCTTTGGCTGGCCCTAACGGGACTGGCGCGCGTTTTCCTCTTCAAGGGTGGCTGTTGCAGTCTCCGATGGGCAAGAGAACGCGCAGCGCCGGCTCGATCCCGGGGGGGGGGGGGAGGGAGAGGGAGGAGAGAGAGAGGGAAATCTCGAGGAGAACTTTCCTTGGAATACCACTGAGCGCCCAGCGCGGGGGGGTGAGACTGCCTTGTAAACGCCACCTTGTGAGTTTGCACAGTCTGCTTTGGCAGAGTCAGGCTGGTGTCCTTATATCAAGCCTTTTCCTCCTTTTCAGGGCCAAAAATTGGCTCTTTTCGACCGGAGGGTTGCGACCCGCCCTGTGTGGCGGCCTCTTCCTTCGGCAAGGCTCTCAAAAGGATGAAGGCACACTGTGGTCACAGCTTTTGGTCAGAACTCGAAATACGAACAGCATGTGCGTGAATCACACAAACGTCCGCGGCGATTGGGTGGGCATCTATAAATAGGGTTGTCGTCGCTTACGCCATACCACCCTGAACACCCGATCTCGCCGATTCGGAACAGTGGGCTTTGCCTGGAGGAACCCTGGATGGGAGCGCTGATTCGAGCTTTTCATCCACAGAAGGGAGGGCTGTGCTGCTGCGCTGCTGTGCTTCTTCCTTCTTTTCTCTCTCTTCGGACACAGACGAAACGTGCACGCGCTTCGCCCCTGCCCCCTTCCTTCCCCATTGGCTTTTCCTGACACTGGCGATAATGACATGTTAAAGCCCATTTCTCAAGGCCCTTTCGCTCACCTGGCGTTTGCACCCTTGGCCAACCGGGCAACAGCATCCTTCACAAGTGGCGGAGCGGCTTTGCTCCGTGCATTGCGCAGTACTGGATCCAGTGATCAACTACCGATCCAGCTCATCAGAACGCGTCTGTTCTGAGCGAGCGTGCGTTATGCCTCGCGCGCCGACCGTACTGCCCTGCGCGCCACGGAGGCAGCGGCCTTGGCGGGCTGGATCGCGGCAAGAAGCGCGGACAGCGCCCTGCTCATCCGGGGGGGGGGGGGGAGGAGGGAGGGGAGAGGAGCGAGACTGAGCCTGGAGTCATGACGCCGCGCGTTGAGCTGCTGTGCACAGTGCTGCTCTTACAAGTCCTTCAATTAGCTTTCCAGGCAATGCTTTTGCGGTTCCTCCGGTTCCCAGTAAGCTCATACAGCTGGCGCCATCATTCAGTGAATCAAACGCCATGGGGCACAAAGGGGGGTGGCCATAAGCGTCTCGGTCTGCTACAGACGCCGTTCGAGCGGAACAGTCGGCTTTTACTTGGACGCGGAGGCTGTGCTCTTCGCCGCGCGCTGCTTCCTCTCTCTGCGCTCCTCCTCACGAGCAGCGAACGCCGACGTTTGCCCTGCCTTGCCTCCCCTGTCTATCCATTAGACTTTTCCTGCACACTGTGGCGTTGTAACTTGACACGATGAATCAAAGTGGACTCATTTCTCAGAGCCAATTACTCAGGTCCACCTGGGCGCTTTTTGTCTCACCTGGTGGGCCAGCCGGGGCAGATATCTAGGCCAATCCTTCATCAAGGTACTGAGCAGCGCAGTCCTTTCACCACGTGGCCTGTCCGGCAGGTGACTTGATGATTCGCTAGTTATGAAGAGTGGAAAAAGCTTACAGCACCTGGTATTCCCAGCGGTCTCCCATCCAAGTACTAACCAGGCCCGACCCTGCTTAGCTTCGAGATCGGCGAGTCGGGCGGTGTTCAGGTGGTAGGCGTAAGCAGTGCAGCAGCCGCCGATGCCGCTTTATACGTGCCCCTCGCTGTCGCCGACGCACGGGTGGAGAGCTCAGCAGGCTTGTGCGCTGCGGGCCCTAACGGGACTGGACAGCGCGTTTGTCCTCTCAAGAGGACGTGGCTGTTGCAGTCTCCGATCGGGGCAAGAGAAGCGCCGGACAGCGCCCGTGGCTCGATCCGGGGGGGGGGGGGGGAGGGAGGAGGGAGGGAGAGAGAGAGAGAGCGGAGAATTCTCGAGGAGAACTTTCCTTGGAAGTAACCACTGAGCTGCTCCAGCGCCGGGGCGGGTTGAGGAACTGGCCTTGTAAACGCCAGCCTGTGAGTTCTGCACAGTTGCTCTGTGGCCAGGTCAGGCTGTGCTCCTTATATCAACCTTTTCCTCCTCTTTTCAGGGCCAAAAATGGCTCTTTCGACCGAGGGTTGCAGACCCCTGCGCCTGTGTGATGCGGCCTCTTCCATTCGGTCAAAGGCTCTCATAAACAGCACGATGAAGCTGCGCATCACTGTGGTCACAGCTTTTGGTCAGAACTCGAAATACGCAAACATGTCCATGTGCGTGAATGCACACAAACGTCCGCGGCGATGGGGTGGGCATCTATAAATAGAGCGTTGGTCTGTGCAGCTGTCGCTTACGGCCATACCACCCTGAACACGCCCGATCTCGTCCGTCCGGAAGCTAGCAGGGTCGGGCCTGGTTAGTACTTGGATGGGAGACCGCCTGGAATACAGGTGCTGTAAGCTTTTCCACTTTTCGGCACAGACAGCGAGGGGCTGCTGCTGCTGCTGCTGCTGCTGCTTCTCTCTTCTTCTCTTCTTCTTGACGGAGACACAGCTCCGCACAAACAACAGAGAACCGTTTGACCCGTGACGCTTTGGCCTCCCTGTCCAATGCCCCATTTAGCCTTTTCCTGCACACTGTGGCGTTGTAACTTGAACACAGCTGAATCAAAGTGGATCTTTCTCAGGCCAATTCTAGGCTCACACTGGCGCTTTTTGCCTCACCTGGTGGGCCAAGCCGGGCGATATCTGGCCAATCCTTCTCAAGTAGCTGAGCAGCGCGTTCTCTTTCACACGTGGCCTGTCGCAGGTGACTTGATGTTCGTAGTTAATTGAAGAGTGGAAAAAGCTTACAGCACCTGGTATTTCCAGGCGGTCTCCATCAAGTACTAACCAGGCCGACCCTGCTTACTTCGAGATCGGACAGATGGGCGTGTTCGGGTGGTATGGCCGTAAGCAAGTGCAGCAGCCGCCGATGCCCGCTTTATAGTGCCCTCCTGCTGTCGCCGCGCACGGTGGAGAGCTCACAGGCCTTTGTGCGCTGCGGGCCAACGGGCTGGACAGCGCGTTTGTCCTCTTCAAGAGGACGTGCTGTTGCAGTCTCGATCGGGGCAAGAGAAAGCGCCGGACAGCGCCGTGGCTCGATCCGGGGAGGGGGGGGGAGGGAGGAGGGGGAGAGGAGAGAGCGAAATTCTCGAGGAGAACTTTCCTTGGAAGTAACCATGGCGCTCCAGCGCGGGCGGGGTTGAGGGACTGGCCTTGTAAACCAGCCTTGTGAGTTCTGCACAGCTGCTCTTGGCACAGAGTCAGGCTGTGCTCCTTATATTCAAGCCTTTCTCCTCTTTTTCAGGGCCAAAAATGGCTCTTTTCGACGGAGGTTGCAGACCCCTGCCTGTGTATGCGGCCCTTCATTCGGTCAAAGGCTCTCATAAACAGCACGATGAAGCTGCGCATCATGTGGTCACAGCTTTTGGTCAGAACTCGAATCGCAAACATGTCCAGTCGGAATGCACACAAACGTCCGCGGGATGGGGTGGGCTCTATAAATAGAGGTTGGTCTGTGAGCTGTCGTTACGGCATACCACCCTGAACCGCCCGATCTCGTCCGATCTCGAAGTAAGCAGGCGGGCCTGGTTAGTACTTGGATGGGAGACGCCTGGGAATACCAGGTGCTGTAAGCTTTCCACTTTTCGGCACAGACAGCGGAGGGGGCTGCGCTGCTGCTGCTGGCTGCTGCTTCTTCTCTCTTTTCTTCTTCTGACGGGAGACACAGCTCCGCACAACAGAGCAGCGAAACCGTTTGACCGTGACGGCTTGGCTCCCCCTGTCCATATGCCCCTTAGCCTTTTCCTGCACATGTGGCGTGTAACTTGAAACGACTGAATCAAAGTGGACTCTTTCTCAAGACCCAATTACTCAGGTCCACCTGGCGCTTTTCCTCACCTGTGGGCCAAGCCGGGGCAGATATCTAGGCCAATCCTTCATCAAGGTACTGAGCAGCGCAGTTCTCTTTCACCACGTGGCCTGTCCGCAGGTGACTTGATGGATTCGCTGTTAATTGAAAGTGGAAAAAAGCTTACAGCACCTGGTATTCCAGGCGGTCTCCCATCCAAGTACTAACAGGCCCGACCCTGCTTAGTTCCGAGATCGGACGAGATCGGGCTGTTCAGGTGGTATGGCCGTAAGAAGTGCAGCAGCCGCCGATGCCCGCTTTATACGTGTCCCTCCTCGCTGTCGCCGACGCACGGGTGGAGAGCTCAGCAGCCTTTGTCGCTGCGGGCCCTAACGGACGGACAGCGCGTTTGTCCTCTCAGAGGACGTGGCTGTGCATCTCCGATCGGGGCAAGAGAAAGCGCGGACAGCGCCCGTGGCTCGTCCCGGGGGGGGGGGGAGAGGAGGGAGGGAGAGAAGAGGAGCGAGAATTCTCGAGGAGAACTTTCCTTGGAAGTAACCACTGAGCTGCTCCAGCGCCGGGCGGGGTTGAGGACGGCCTTGTAAACGCCAGCTTTGAGTTGACAGTCTGCTCGTGGCACGAGTCAGGCTGGGCTCCTTATATTCAAGCCTTCCTCCTCTTTTTCAGGGCAAAATTGGCTCTTTTCGACCGGAGGTTGCAGACCCCTGCCCGTGTGATGCGGCCCTCCATCGGTCAAAGGCTCTCATAACAGCACGATGAAGCTGCGCATCATGTGGTCACAGCTTTGGTCAGAACTCGAAATACGCAAAAGTCCATGTGCGTGATGCACCAAACGTCGCGGCGATGGGGTGGGCATCTAAAATAGAGCGTTGGTCTGTGCAGCGTCGCTACGCCACCCCTGAAACGCCCGACTCGTCGATTCGAAGCTAAGCAGGGTCGGGCTGGTTAGTATTGGAGGGAGACCGCCTGGAATACCAGGTGCGTAAGCTTTTCCACTTTTCGGCACAGACAGCGGAGGGGTGCTGCTGCTCTGCTGCTGCTCTCTTCTTCTTCTTCTCTTTTGACGGAGACACAGTCCGCACAAAAGAGCAGCAGAAACCGTTTGACCCGTGACGGTTGGCCTCCCTGTCCATATGCCCCATTTAGCACTTTTCCTGCACACTTGGCGTTGTAACTTGAACACAGACTGAATCAAAGTGGACTCTTTTCTAGGAGCCCAATCTCAGGCACACCTGGGCGTTTTTTGCTCACCTGGGGGCCAAGCCGGGGCAGATTCTAGGCCATCCTTCTCAAGGTACTGAGCGCGCAGTTCTCTTCACCACGGGCCTGTCGGCAGGTGACTTTGGTTCGCTAGTTAATGAAGAGTGGAAAAGCTTACAGCACCTGTATTCAGGCGGTCTCCCATCAAGTACTACCAGGCCGCCCTGCTTAGCTTCCGAGATCGACGAGATCGGGCGTGTTCAGGGTGGTATGGCCTAACAAGTGCAGCAGCGCGTCCCCTTTATAGTGTCCTCCTCGCTGTCGCCGACGCACGGGTGGAGAGCTCAGCAGGCTTTGTGCGTGCGGGCCTAACGGGACTGGACAGCGCGTTTGTCCTCTTCAAGAGGACGGGCTGTTGCAGTCTCGATCGGGGCAAGGAAAGCGCCGGACAGCGCCGGCCGATCCCGGGGGGGGGGGAGGGGGGGGAGGGAGGAGAGAGGAGAGCGGAGAATTCTCGAGGAGAACTTTCTTGGAAGACCACTGAGCTGCTCCAGCGCCGGGGCGGGTTGAGGACTGGCTTGTAACGCCAGCCTTGTGAGTTCTGCACAGTCTGCTCTGTGGCACAGAGTCAGGTGGGTCCTTAATTCAAGCCTTCCTCTCTTTAGGGCCAAAAATTGGTCTTTTCGAGAGGTTGCAGACCCCGCGCCTGTGTGATGCGGCCTCTTCCATTCGGTCAAAGGCTCATAAACGCACGATGAAGCTGCGCATCACTGTGGTCACGCTTTTGGTCGAACTCGAAATACGCAAACAGTCCATTGCGTGAATGCCACAAACGTCGCGGCGATGGGGTGGGCTCTTAATAGAGGTGGTCTGTGCAGCTGTCGCTTACGGCCATACCACCCTGAACACGCCCGATCTCGTCCGATCTCGGAAGCTAAGCAGGGTCGGGCCTGGTTAGTACTTGGATGGGAGACCGCCTGGGAATACCAGGTGCTGTAAGCTTTTCCACTTTTCGGCACAGACAGCGGAGGGGCTGCTGCTGCTGCTGCTGCTGCTGCTGCTGCTGCTTCTTCTTCTTCTTCTTCTTCTTGACGGGAGACACAGCTCCGCACAAACAGAGCAGCAGAAACCGTTTGACCCGTGACGGCTTTGGCCTCCCCCTGTCCATATGCCCCATTTAGCGCTTTTCCTGCACACTGTGGCGTTGTAACTTGAACACAGACTGAATCAAAGTGGACTCGTTTCTCAGGGAGCCCAATTGGCTCAGGCTCGCACCTGGGCGCTTTTTGTCGCTCACCTGGTGGGCCAAGCCGGGGCAGATATCTAGGCCAATCCTTCATCAAGGTAGCTGAGCAGCGCAGTTCTCTTTCACCACGT
The DNA here is from genome assembly GCA_034769285.1 of Lutjanus argentimaculatus. Lineage (NCBI taxonomy): Eukaryota > Metazoa > Chordata > Actinopteri > Lutjaniformes > Lutjanidae > Lutjanus > Lutjanus argentimaculatus. The sequence goes on from JAWZSL010000023.1 coordinate 6,723,169, forward strand.
GGCCTGTCCGGCAGGTGACTTGATGGATTCGCTAGTTAATTGAAGAGTGGAAAAAGCTTACAGCACCTGGTATTCCCAGGCGGTCTCCCATCCAAGTACTAACCAGGCCCGACCCTGCTTAGCTTCCGAGATCGGACGAGATCGGGCGTGTTCAGGGTGGTATGGCCGTAAGCAAGTGCAGCAGCCGCCGATGCCCGCTTTATACGTGTCCCTCCTCGCTGTCGCCGACGCACGGGTGGAGAGCTCAGCAGGCCTTTGTGCGCTGCGGGCCCTAACGGGACTGGACAGCGCGTTTGTCCTCTTCAAGAGGACGTGGCTGTTGCAGTCTCCGATCGGGGCAAGAGAAAGCGCCGGACAGCGCCCGTGGCTCGATCCCGGGGGGGGAGGGAGGGAGGGAGGGAGGGAGGGAGAGAGAGAGAGCGGAGAATTCTCGAGGAGAACTTTCCTTGGAAGTAACCACTGAGCTGCTCCAGCGCCGGGGCGGGGTTGAGGAACTGGCCTTGTAAACGCCAGCCTTGTGAGTTCTGCACAGTCTGCTCTGTGGCACAGAGTCAGGCTGGCGCTCCTTATATTCAAAGCCTTTTCCTCCTCTTTTTTCAGGCCAAAAATTGGCTCTTTCGACCGGAGGGTTCAGACCCTGCGCCGTTGTCGCGGCCTCTTAGGTCGGATCAAAGGATAAAACTGCGAACTGAGCTACGCATCCGTGACACGCTATCGAACCACAATCGTGAAATGCCAGACGTGAGCACAGTGCTATGGGTGGTCTGGCGTGTCGTACGCCTACGCCTACCCCCTACGCCGATCTCGTGAGTCGGCTAGGGTCCCTGGTTAGTACTTGGATGGGAGACCGCCTGGGAATACCAGGTGCTGTAAGCTTTTCCACTTTTCGGCACAGAAGCGGAGGGGCTGCTGCTGCTGCTGCTGCTGCTGCTGCTGCTGCTTCTTCTTCTTCTTCTTCTTCTTGACGGGAGACACAGCTCCGCACAAACAGAGCAGCAGAAACCGTTTGACCCGTGACGGCTTTGGCCTCCCCCTGTCCATATGCCCCATTTAGCGCTTTCCTGCACACTGTGGCGTTGTAACTTGAACACAGACTGAATCAAAGTGGACTCGTTTCTCAGGGAGCCCAATTGGCTCAGGCTCGCACCTGGGCGCTTTTTGTCGCTCACCTGGTGGGCCAAGCCGGGGCAGATATCTAGGCCAATCCTTCATCAAGGTAGCTGAGCAGCGCAGTTCTCTTTCACCACGTGGCCTGTCCGCAGGTGACTTGATGGATTCGCTAGTTAATTGAAGAGTGAAAAAGCTTACAGCACCTGGTATTCCCAGGCGGTCTCCCATCCAAGTACTAACCAGGCCCGACCCTGCTTAGCTTCCGAGATCGGACGAGATCGGGCGTGTTCAGGGTGGTATGGCCGTAAGCAAGTGCAGCAGCCGCCGATGCCCGCTTTATACGTGTCCCTCCTCGCTGTCGCCGACGCACGGGTGGAGAGCTCAGCAGGCCTTTGTGCGCTGCGGGCCCTAACGGGACTGGACAGCGCGTTTGTCCTCTTCAAGAGGACGTGGCTGTTGCAGTCTCCGATCGGGCAAGAGAAAGCCCGGACAGCGCCGTGCCGATCCCGGGGGGGAGGGAGGGAGGGAGGGAGAGAGAGAGAAGCGGGGGGGGGGGGGGGTTTTTTTTTTTTTTTTTTTTTTTTCTTCTTCTTGACGGGAGACACAGCTCCGCACAAACAGAGCAGCAGAAACCGTTTGACCCGTGACGGCTTTGGCCTCCCCCTGTCCATATGCCCCATTTAGCGCTTTTCCTGCACACTGTGGCGTTGTAACTTGAACACAGACTGAATCAAAGTGGACTCGTTTCTCAGGGAGCCCAATTGCTCAGGCTCGCACCTGGGCGCTTTTTGTCGCTCACCTGGTGGGCCAAGCCGGGGCAGATATCTAGGCCAATCCTTCATCAAGGTAGCTGAGCAGCGCAGTTCTCTTTCACCACGTGGCCTGTCCGGCAGGTGACTTGATGGATTCGCTAGTTAATTGAAGAGTGGAAAAAGCTTACAGCACCTGGTATTCCCAGGCGGTCTCCCATCCAAGTACTAACCAGGCCCGACCCTGCTTAGCTTCCGAGATCGGACGAGATCGGGCGTGTTCAGGGTGGTATGGCCGTAAGCAAGTGCAGCAGCCGCCGATGCCCGCTTTATACGTGTCCCTCCTCGCTGTCGCCGACGCACGGGTGGAGAGCTCAGCAGGCCTTTGTGCATGGCCACTTGCATCCACATCGTTCCGGCGATTGGGGGCCATGGTGCGTGACGTAGCGGCCACCCTAACACGCCCGTCCGATCACAACCGCGGCGGTGGTGAATCTTAATGAGGCTGGTTCGCGGATCGCAAACCCCCTAACCCGATTTTCGGTCGCGGCGAGCGCTGGCCTGTGTTCTGCTGTTGTACTTGTGTATCCTGGGAATCAAGCTTTCCGCAATGACAGAAAGCGGGCGCTGGGTTGGCCCGCTGCCTGCTGTTCCTTCTCTAGGGCGCTTCCACAACTTCAAAGGACCGTTTCCGCCCGTACTCATGCTGCCTTACCCTTTACCTGTGCTGCCCCGTCTATGCCAACTTTCACAGACGGGCCAGTTTCTTACCAGGCAGGCAGGACTGTGTTTCGTGTTAATGAGGAAGGCAACAGGCGTTTAGGCCGTATCCTCCAAGGGGCGGCGCCCATTATTCAGGCCTCCCTCAGGAGTGACGGACGGATTGCCGTATCAGGGATGCCTTCGCCAGGATCCGCGGTCCCCCAGTACTCCAGCCGGCGCTAGCTCGCGTGGGTCGGCAGGGTTGTCATGCCGACAACAGGCCGACGCGTTTTCCTGTCGAGGACTGGCCGTCCCGGGGGGCAGACGTGAGGCAGGCCGGGCCGGGCGGCTTTTGGCCCTTAGCAGGGGACAGCACGTCGAGTCCGGAGGTTCCGAACCGCGCCCTTTGCGGCCTCGGGGAGAGGGTCTGAAGACTGGTTTCAGGCTTGGAAAGTAGCGGCCCTCGGCTTGAGCGGGCTGGAGGTGCGGGCAGGCCGGGGGCTCCTTCTAAGGCCTTCCATGGGTAACTGGCTCTCGCCGGGTTGGACTGAGTTAGCTGCCTTGTGCCACAGCCGGAAGGGCATCTGGTTCAGCTTGGTTCGACTTAACGAAAATGCCTTCGCGCATGCCGAACGTCCCGGTGGCGGGGGCCTCTATAGTACGTTGGTACGCCTTCTCGCTACGGCACGCTACCCCCGATCCGATCTCTGGAGCACGCCGCATGGCGCACGTGAGCCGCTTGGATCCGGTCTTAGCTTTCCTTTCCGACGTCACTGAGGGGCGACTGGCTTGTTTCTGTGCGCGCTATTCTGGCATTCCTGGGGATCCTCCACCAGCGGACCGTCGGCTGGGCTGCCCCTGTCTTCCCTTGCCTTCCGGACGGTCTGTAATAACCAGGGAACATAAGTGGTTGCTCGCTCAGCACCCATTAAGCCGCGCTTGCTTTGACGCACGGTGGGCCTGCGGGAATGCCAACCTTCGCGTTTGGCCCGTTCTCAACTGGCTGTCGGCCCGTGAGTGTGGTGCAGCTTTATGGAGGGGAAGCTGAAAGATGGCGTACTGCGTTCATCAAGTATCCACGCCCGACCGCCCGGTCCAGCGCGTTAGTCGAGCCTACAGTGCAGCACGCCGATGCGCTTCGGGTGCGCCGAGTGCGAGCCGGTGAGCTAGCGGCCTGTGGCGCGGGCCCACGGGCAGGAGTCTCGAGCTTGCTGTGGCAGCTGCGGAGTCTCGACGTGCTCACCCGGGAGAGGGGGAGGGGGAGAGCGGACCGGGCTCGGATTCAGGAGGGGGGGGTTGAGGACTGCCTTGACCACTTAGTTCAAGCGCTTGAGAGTAGGTGGCCCATAGTCCTTTTTGGCAAGGTTGCGGTTCACCCGCCTTTAGGGCTTTCCTTTCAGCCTAACGCAGTAGGCACGACTGGTCGTCAACATACACGTCATGCGGGCACACTCGCGATGATTGAAAGACTGTCGGCAGTGTGCAGCTACCCTAGCATGGAAGGCCTCATAACAGCCTGAAGCTGCGCATCCTGTGGCACAGCTTGGTCATATAGCCTTCATTCTAAGCCAAAGTCCGCGCGAGGGGTGGCTCTATGAGCGTTGGTCTTGCATGTCTTACGCAACCACCCTGAACACGCCGATCTCGTCCGATCTCGGAAGCAACAGTCCCTGTGCTTGGATGGGACCCAATCCGGGCTGTAGCTTTTCCACTTCACAGAGCGGGGGGCTGCGCTGTGCTGCGCTCCGCTCGCTCCCTTCTCTCGACGGGAGCACAGTCCGCCCGGAGAACGTTTGAGGACGGCTTTGGCTCCCCCTGTCATTGCCCCATTTAGCGCTTTTCCTGCCCTGTGCGTTTACTTACCACTGACGGGACCGTCCAGGAGCCAAGCCAGTCGCCCTGGGGCTTTGCCTCCCTGGTGCCAAGCCGGGCATCTAGCCACCTTCATCAGGTACTGACACGCACTCTTCACAGTGGCCTGTCCCAGGGACTATGGATTCGCTAGTAATTGGGTGAGCTACCACCTGGTATCCAGGCGGCAAGTACTACAGGCCACCCTCTTAGCTTGAGACGCAGTCGCGTGTTCGGGGTATGGCGTAGCAATGCAGAGGGAGCTTAACTGCCTCCCGCTTCCCAGCACGGGGACCAGCGGCCTTTGCCGCGGGCCAACGGGCGGACGGGTTGTCCCTTCAAGAACGGTGGCAGCCCGATGGCAGAAACGCCGGCACCCCGTGCTCGATCCCGGAGGGGGGAGGAGGAGGGGGGGGCGGAGATCGGGACCCTGGAAGTACCCTGAGCTGCTCAGCCCGGGGCGTGAGGAACGGCCGTCGCCACCGGGTCGAAGGTGGGAAGAGTCAGGCGGCGCCTAATTCAGCTTCCCTTTGGAAAAATCTCTTGAGAGTCAGACCCGCGCCGTTGAGGCTTCCTGTAAAGGCCCTAGCGATGAAGTCGCTCCTGTGGCACAGCTTTGGTCGACTCGATCCAATTCAGGCTATCACAGCCGATTGGGTGGCCAAATTAGCCTGGCTGTGAGCGTCTTCGCATCCTCACGCCCATCGCGACTGAAGCTAGCATCGCCTGGTAGCTTGGAGACCCGAATACAGCAACTTTCCCTTTTCGGAAGACAGAGGGCTGTGTGCGCTGCTCTTGCTGTTTTCTTCTCTTTCTTCGGCCCCACACCGCCGTTGACGGCGCCCTGCTAGCTTGCCCGCTGCTGAACTCACGACGTCAGGTTGCTGGCCTTGGTCGCTGCCTCCTTTTTCTCCCGTGGCAAGCCGGCAACAGGCCAACCTTGACTGACGCTTTCCCGGCGCCGCAGCTTTCCTTAATGGGTGGAACTTACACACGATCAGGGTCTCTCAGCAACGGCCCTGCGCTCGTCCAGGGGGTCGGGGGAGACGCCACGCTCGTAGTTCCCTCCTCCCGGCGTGAGGTGAGTGTGGGGGTAAGCTGACACGTTTCAGGCGGCTTCAGTCTCAGGAGAGCCACACGCGGCTCATCGGGGGAGAGGGGGAGGAGGGAGGAGGAGTTCAGGCTCCTAGCCGGCGCCGCGCGGCGGTTGGGTGCCTAAACGCACTGGGTTCCGCCTCCAAGAGGCGTCATCGCCTCCTCCCTCGGCAAAAGCCGAGGCGCCCTCGTGGGGGGCTTCTGGAGGAAAGAGAGGATCCGGAACTTCTTAACATGCTGCACCACGTCGCGGGTTGGGCTTTAAAGAGCTTGTCTGCAGCTCCTGGCCAACACCTCACGTTGGGGGGCACTTAAATTGAGCGTTGGGTTGTCAGCTGTCGCTTACGCCATACACCCTGAACACGCCCGACTCGTCCGATCCGAAGCTAAGCAGGTCGGGCCTGTTAGTATTGATGGGAGACCGCCTGGGAATACCAGGTGCGTAAGCTTTTCCACTTTTCGGACCAAACGCGGAGGGGTGTGCTGCTGCTGCTGCGCTGCTGCTGCGTTCTTTATCTTCTTCCTCTTGAGCGGGGACACAGCTCGCACAAAAGAGCAGCAGAACCGTTTGACCGTGAGGCTTGGCCTCCCCTGTCCATATGCCCCATTTAGCCTTTTCCGCACACTGTGGCGTTGTAACTTAACAGACTGAATCAATGGATCTTTTCAGGAGCCATTGCTCAGGGCACCTGGGCGCTTTTTGTCCTCACTGTGGGCCAGCCGGGGCGATATTAGGCAACCTTCATCAAGGTAGTAGCAGCGCAGTCTCTTTCACCAGGCGCCGCAGTGCTTGATGGATTCCTGTATTGAAGAGTGGAAAAAGCTTACAGCCCTGGTATTCCAGGCGGTCTCCCATCCAAGTACTAACCAGGCCCGACCCTGCTTAGCTTCCGAGATCGGACGAGATCGGGCGTGTTCAGGGTGGTATGGCCGTAAGCAAGTGCACACCGCGATCCCGCTTTATACGTGTCCCTCCTCGCTGTCGCCGACGCACGGTGGGGAGCTCAGCAGGCCTTTTGCGCTCGGGCCCAAACGGGACTGACAGGCGTTGTCTCTTTCAGAGGACGTGCTGTTGATTCGACGGGCAAGAGAAGCGCCGACAGGCCGTGGCTCACCGGGGGGGGGAGGGAGGGGGGAGGGAGGAGAGGAGAAGCGGAGAATTCTGAGGAGACTTTCCTTGGAAGAACACTGGTGCTCCAGCCGGGGCGGTGGGACTGGCCTTGTAAACGCCACCTTGTGAGTTCTGCACGTCTGCTCGTGGCCAGGCAGGTGGGCTCCTAATTCAAGCCTTTTCCTCCTCTTTTCGGGCCCAAAATTGCTCTTTTCGACCGAGGTTGCAGACCCTGCGCTGTGTATGCGCCTCTTCTTCGGTCCAGGCTTCATAAACGCCGATGAAGCTGCCATCCTGTGGTCCAGCTTGTCAGACCGAAATACGCAACATGTCAGTGCTTTAATCACACAAACAGTCCGCGGCGATGGGGGGCATCTATAAATAGAGCGTTGGTCTGTGCAGCTTCGCTTACGGCCATACCACCCTGAACACGCCCGATCTCGTCCGATCTCGGAAGCTAAGCAGGGTGGCCTGGTTAGTACTTGGATGGAGACCGCCTGGGAAACCAGGTGCGTAAGCTTTTCCACTTTTGGCACAGACAGGGAGGGGCTGTGTGCTGCTGCGCTGCTGCTCTCTTCTTCTTCTTCTTTCTTGACGGACACAGCTCCGCACAACAGAGCACAGAAACCGTTGACCGTGCGGCTTTGGCCTCCCCTGTCCATATGCCCCATTTAGACTTTTCCTGCACACTGTGGCGTTGTAACTTGAACACAGATGAATCAAAGTGGACTCTTTCAGAGAGCCCAAGCTCAGGTCCACCTGGGCGCTTTTTGTCCCACTGGTGGGCCAAGCCGGGGCAGATATCTAGCCAATCCTTCATCAAGTAGCGAGCAGCGCAGTCTTTCACACGTGGCCGTCCGCGGTGACTTGATGATTCGCATTATGAAGGTGGAAAAAGCTTACAGCACCTGGATTCCCAGGCGTCTCCCATCCAAGTACTAACCAGGCCCGACCCTGCTTAGCTTCCGAGATCGGACGAGATCGGGCGTGTTCAGGGTGGTAGGCCGTAGCAGTGCAGCAGCCGCGTGCCGCTTTATACGTGTCCTCCTCGCTGTCGCCGACGCACGGGTGGAGAGTCAGCAGCCTTTGTGCGCTGCGGGCCCTAACGACTGGACAGGCGTTTGCCTCTTCAGAGGACGTGGCTGTTGCAGTCTCCGATCGGGAAGAGGAAGGCGCGGACAGCGCCGTGGTCGATCCCGGGGGGGGAGGGGGGGAGGGAGGGAGGGAGAGAGAGGAGCGGAGAATTTCGAGAGAACTTTCCTTAAGTAACCACTGAGCTGCTTTCAGCGCGGGGCGGGTTGGACTGGCCTTGTAAACGCCGCCTTGTGAGTTCTGCACAGTCGTTCTTGGACAGGTCAGGCTGGCCTCTTATTTCGCTTTCCTCTTTCCCTCTCCCCGGGGGTTGCAGACCTGCGCTTTTCGGCCCCACGGTCAAAGCTTCATAACAGCACAAACGCGCATCCGGGCGTTGGCTCGAAGAAAAGCCTGCGACAACAACGTGCGGCGATGGGTGGGCATCTATAAAGAGTGTCTGGCACTTGCTTACGCCATACACCCTGAACACGCCCGATCTCGTCCGATCTCGGAAGTACAGGGTGGCTGGTTAGTACTTGGAGGAGACCCTGGGAATACAGGTGCGTAAGCTTTCCACTTTGCACAGACAGCGGAGGGGCTGCGCTGCTGCTGCTTTGCTGTTTCTTCTTCCCTCTTGGACCGTCCGCAAAAGACCGTGACTGACCTTGGCTCCTGCATATCCATTTAGCCTTTCGACACGGTTGAAGAAAGGATAATGATTTCTCAGACAACCAGGTCACCTGGCCTTTTTCACCTGTGCCAAGCGGAGAACAGGCCAACAAGTAGAGCAGCGCACAGCCTCCGTGTGTGCGAAAGTGGAAAGTCAGCACTGTATTCCCAGGCGGTCTCCCATCCAAGTACAACCAGCCGACCCTGCTTAGTCGAGATCGGACGAGATCGGGCGTGTTCAGGTGGTATGGCCTAAGCAAGTGCACAGCCACCGCTTATAGTGTCCCTCGCGCGGACGTGGAGCCGCAGGCCTTGTGCCGCGGGCCCAAGATGGCACTTTGTCTTAGAGATCTTTGACCGATGGAAGAGGCGCACAGCGCGGCTCACCCGGGGGGGGGGGGGGAGAGAGAAAGGCGGAATTCGAGGGAACTCCTTGGAAGAACACTAGCGCTCCAGGCGGGCGTAGAGGCTTAAACGAGCTGAGCTGCAGTCGTCTTCAAGGAGGTCTCCTTATTTCAGCTTCTCTTTTCGCTGCTTTTCACCGGGTGAGCCCGCCTGTGGGCGGCCTTTCCATCGGTAAAGCCTCTAAACAAACGCCTCCGGGCACGTTTTGTCAAACTCGAAATACGCAAACATGTCCATGTGCGTGAATGCACACAAACGTCCGCGGCGATTGGGGTGGGCATCTATAAATAGAGCGTTGGTCTGTGCAGCTGTCGCTTACGGCCATACCACCCTGAACACGCCCGATCTCGTCCGATCTCGAAGCTAAGCAGGGTCGGGCCTGGTTAGTACTTGGATGGGAGACCGCCTGGGAATACCAGGTGCTGTAAGCTTTTTCCACTTTTCGGCACAGACAGCGGAGGGGCTGCTGCTGCTGCTGCTGCTGCTGCTGCTGCTTCTTCTTCTTCTTCTTCTTCTTGACGGGAGACACAGCTCCGCACAAACAGAGCAGCAGAAACCGTTTGACCCGTGACGGCTTTGGGCCTCCCCCTGTCCATATGCCCCATTTAGCACTTTTCCTGCACACTGTGGCGTTGTAACTTGAACACAGACTGAATCAAAGTGGATCATTTCTCAGAGAGCCCAATTGCTCAGGCTCCACCTGGGCGCTTTTTGTCGCTCACCTGGTGGGCCAAGCCGGGGCAGATATCTAGGCCAATCCTTCATCAAGGTAGCTGAGCAGCGCAGTTTCTCTTTTCACCACGGGGCCCGTTTCCCGGGAGGGGACTTGGGGGATTTTGCTAAATTAATTGAAAAGTTGGAAAAAAACTTACAGCAAACCCGGTATTCCCAGGGGGTCCCCCCATCCCAAATACTAACCAGGCCCGACCCGCTTAGCTTCCGAGATCGGCCAGATCGGGCGTGGGTTTAGGGTGGTATGGGGCCCTAACAAGTGGGACCCGCCGCCGATGGGCCCCCTTTAAACTTTTCCCCTCCTCGCTGTCCCCCGACCACGGGGGGGGAGAGCTTCCCCAAGGGGCCTTTTTGCGCTGCGGGCCCTTTAAAGGGAAATGGACAGCGCGTTTTCCTCTTTCCAAAAGGGCCGGGCTTTGCGTCTCCATCGGGGAAGAGAAAGCGCCGGGGCAGCGCCCTTTTTCTCGATCCCCGGGGGGGGGGGGGGGGGGAGGGAAAGGGGGGGAAAGAGAAAAAGGGGCGGGGGAATTTTTCGAGGAAACTTTTCCTTGGGAAATAACCCTGACTGCTCCACGCCGGGGGGGGGTTGAGGGACTGGGGGCCCTTTTAAACGCCAGCCTTGTGAGTTCTGCCAAGTCTGCTCTTTGGGGACAGAGCCCGCTGGTGCATTTTTCCCTTTTATTCAAGGGCCCTTTTCCTCCTCTTTTTCAGGGGGCCAAAAATTTGGGGTCTTTTCGGGACCCCCGGGGGAGAAGAGGGTTTCAGACCCTGCCCTTTTGTATGCGACCCCTTCCATTCGGTCAAAAAAGGCCCCCATAAAGAAAACACGATAAAGGGGTTTTTGGGGGGATGCGGGCCTCGATCCCGCACCCCCGCAACCAAGCACCCCTCTAAACCCTTTGAGCTAAACCCCCAATCTGTCTCACAGGGTTTCTGCAGGTTTAAATCACTGATATTTAAGACTTTTTAGACCTTTTTTATGACCATTACGATTTAAATTTATTAACTTTTCGCATGTAAATCCTTTAGCTATGTTTGAATCTGGAAACATCGTTTGGGAAAGTTCAGCTATGTTTTCGTTCCCACTGTAGGAGTGATGTTTTGTTACCAAGTTCAACACTCAAAGGTAGGGCTGGGTATCGTTCAAAAATTTTTGATACCGGTACCGATACCAATACCTTCACTTCGATACCGGTTCCTTAACGATACTTTTTTCGATACCAGTTTTATGAAATGAATTGTAACATAAAGAAAATTACATTACACATTACGGTACAAATGTTTAGTTTTATTTTTTAGCTTTGGCATTTTTCCACTCAAAGCAGTTTTCTAACATAAAAAATAAACAACAAATAATTTTTAGTGCAAAAAAAAAAAAAAAAAAAAAAAAAAAACGGTTGCAAACAAGTGACAAGTCAGTGTCTAGTGCTCACTGCTGCATACTAAGGACCTTTAAATCTTACTGAGCCTTCACATAGCAGTTCTTCAGAAAAATCAACATGTCTGCTTTCTCAGGCAACAGACAAGCCCCCAGCCTAATCCGTGGTGGGATTAGGGTTAAATTATTTTTAAAAATGCACTTGGATTTGATCTGTCTGCCTGTAATTATCACCATAGTTATGTAATGTAATAATAATGATAATAATAATGATAATGGTAATAATATTAAAAACTTCCAACTTATACAGTACTCTTCTATACTATACATACATTGGATCATTATACACTGCACAGTATAATATACAACTACGCTCTGTAGTCTGGCTCAATGTCCCGCCTACAGCACATCTGATTGGTTAGAAGTTATGGGTAATCAATCAGCACAGACACACTGTGTCACAGACAAGGTGAGACAGCTGCACTGCACCGGTGAGCCGGGAGGAGCTGTGTTGAAATTAAGACAGCTGATATCACCAGATTTTCAATAATTATCACAGTTTTATTATGTTTCTTTGACAACAGCATATCTCTCCCTCCCTCCCTCCCATAGCATAGGGAGGGAGGGAGGGAGAGAGAGCGGAGAATTCTCGAGGAGAACTTTCGTTGGAAGTAACCACTGAGCTGCTCCAGCGCCGGGGCGGGCTTGAGGAACTGGCCTTGTAAACGCCAGCCTTGTGAGTTCTGCACAGTCTGCTCTGTGGCACAGAGTCAGGCTGGTGCTCCTTATATTCAAGCCTTTTCCTCCTCTCTTTCAGGGCCAAAAATGGTCTCTTTTCGACCGGAGAGAGAGGGTTGCAGACCCCTGCGCCTGTGTGATGCGACCTCTTCCGTTCCAGTCAAAGGCTCTCATAAAGAGCACAATAAAGGGTTTTGGAGGATGCGGGCATCGATCCCGCTACCTCTCGCATGCTAAGCGAGCGCTCTAACCATTTGAGCTAATCCCCCACTCTGTCTCACAGGGTTTCTGCAGGTTTAAGTATGTATTTTTCCTGCATGCCTCAACTACGTGTAACGTTACAGCCAATCACCGGCAGCATGATCAGCTCTTGATTATGTGATTAACTCCTCGGTACCAAAACTTGGCACCGAAAGACAAGGTATCTTTTGATACTGGGTAGTACTGAAGCATTTTGGTCGGTGCCATAAAAGAACCGAAGTTCGGTACCCAGCCCTACTCAGAGGACCTCCGCTTTCAATGTGGCGGTTGATCCAAACACACCGCCAGAATCCAGCGTTTTATTCGGACCTGCTGGAGGCAGTGCTGTTGATGTAGTAGGCCTACAAAACTGTGTGACTGCCTGGGTCCGCTGCAGGCTCCTCACAGCAGTGCTATGCTTCTCTGATTTAGCATGAGACTGAAGGGCTTTTATGCCCAAACTCGACAGCTCCAACACCTTCTTACATGGATTACAGTATGCTTGGTATCGATTGCTAAAAACGGGCTTAAGCCAGGTTTTAAACGCATCATCGTCAAGCCAGACTTCATTAAAAGTGCTTCCCCATCCTTCTCTGTTGATACCGCGTTAGCTAAAGAATGTGGAAGTACCAGAGCACGTCTAAGGAAGTACTCTTTGGCATTGGCAGGTTTCCGTGGATGTCTGGCAATTAATTCCTTACGGGAAGTCAGCATGGACCTTGTAGTTCTGGAATTCCCCAGACAGAACTACAACAAGAGGAACGAATGAATGCTGCTGTCAGCGCATTTCTCGAGGCATTTCTCGAAAGGAAAAGGCAATGATGGAACCAATTAATAAACAAGCAAATAATTTTAAGACGTAACTAAACGTTATTTATGACCTTGTATAGAAAATCCCTACATATTTAAGACTTTTTAAGGCCTAAAATTTTAATTTTTAAATTTAAGACTTTTTATGACCCCGCAGAAACCATGTTCTAAGAAAACTGTATTCTAAGTGAGTGGTAACCAAAATAACACTCTTACTTGGTTAATTTTATTTCAAGATATTGCATCTACAACTTTGTTTGTACCCTAACTAATTTTAAGATCTAAGAAACTGAAGACCAGAGGGACAAAAACCACTGGACAGCAACCATGGTTTGATCCCAGATAGGAATAGAGCAGAGAATTATTGTTGTACAAAACAGCCAGCTCAACTTTTATGTGTCTTTTAACTTATTTACCATTATTTTGTCCATGGACATGTAAGTATGTAGAAAATCCAATGGTTTTGATGATCACCCATAATTCTTTGCTATAACTACTCAGTGCAGGTGCTAATTTACAACAGCTGTATCAAGAAGAGAATCCTTGATTTGAAAAACTGTTGCAACATTTGTATGTGTTGATTCTTCATCATGAACGTTATTGAAAGAAATTCTGTTTTATAATGTGACAATGCTGTGATTAAAATCAGCTCAGGTTAAGGGACCAAAGAAACCTGATTATGGTAACAGAAAGTTAAAATGATCACTCTTATGAGATCTTATTTCTCAGCACAACTTTTTACAACATCAGGTGGCATAGCTGTCCCATTTAGCAGGATTTAACCTGACCCTTTTCACTGTTTCACTAAAGTTCTGTAGATTTTATAAATGCTTAACTATGCATGTTTGTTCAAGCATATGTAACACATTAGGCCTATACAGTAAATAACAGATATATTTAGGGAACTGTTGTACTATATTACTGTTATTATTGTTAGAGATACCCAAACAATTTGGATTTAGATTTTGCTTCTAACTAACAAAAGAACCAACAGCTCATCTCCACTAACTTTGCACAGTCAAGCCAGCTAATACTATACTATTATACTGTATTTTATTATGGTCATGCCAAAGCCAGCATCAAAGCCGCTTTGAATTTGAATTTGTATTTGTATACAGTGTAATACTAGCTTGCTACTGCTGCTAAGCTAACCTCTGTCTGTGCAGCAGCATCCAGGGTTTTTGGTGGGATCTTGTGTTTGGAGAGTAAAAGTCACCTCCTTCGAGCCGGATTTGAACCAGCGACCTAAGGATATCTTTTGTCAACACTCTACAGTCCTCCGCTCTACCAACTGAGCTATCGAAGGGGCAAAGAAAGCAAGGATACAACATGGCTACACTATACCTTTTTCACAGCCGACACTGTTTCATGGAGTGTGGCAGAGCCTTTCCAGTGAGCCAACATGCACAACAGCAGCACGCTGACTCTGCTTGGCCTGAATGAAATGTAACATTGAATAGTATCATTAGTTACACTGTTTACCTAATATTTCATGTCGAAATGGCTGCTGTGAAAAAGGTCTATCTCCAACTTTCGCAGAAATGTTTTCTTTAAAATCACTTTTGCAGTGCTGTAAAGTAGTTTCTCCACAGCAGCGTCTCATTAGGACCTACAGAGCAGACAAGAGCAGATAAGGTCTGTTTCCTGTTTCCAAATACTCCATTTAGCACTTTTTCAGCACACTGTGGTGTTGTCACTTGAGCACAATCTATGATGTTTCTTCAAGCTTCTGAGAAATAGAATACATTTGATTTATCTCACCAACAAAACCACTCAGACTCGCTGACAAGCTGAAGGAGTGGTCATGACAACATAAAAGAGACTTTAAAAACAACTTTAAAACAGAAATACTTTGTCATTCTCTGTGTGTCCTTTAGCATTACCATATAGAGGAAACAACTACAGCGAAAAACTACAAACAAAAAGATATACACTCCCCACTGGAGAATCAAACCTCAGTCTTCCGCAGGCAGAGATACTGCCCACTATACTAACAAGAAGAGCCCTGAAAAAGCATGTGACCACCAGAACCAACAGCTCTCTCTTCTGACTTTGCAGTCAGGCTTAGTTAGTTAAGCTAGCTACAGTACAGAAGTCTAATGCTGGTTTGCTAGTGCTGCTAAGCTAGAATTAGAATCATTACTAACACCTGTGTTTACCTAATACTTGATGTCTAAATGGCTGCTGTGAAAAAGGTCTTTCTCTTTCAGTAATGTCCTCTTTTAAATCACTGTCTCAGTGCTGTAAAGTAGTTTCTCCACAGCAGCGTCTCATTGGGACCAACAGAGCAGACAACAGCAGCCTTGGTAAGGTCTGCTCTTGCACCTACAGTTGTACTTTTTTAGCTTAGTTGTTACTTCACTCCTCAAAGCTCTTAGATTTTGTGGTTCTCTCCCTGGGATCAAACCACAGCTGCTGGCAAGTGTTTTCTGTCCCTCTGATCTGACCTGCTGTCTTTCATTCTTTTAAAAACACTCTTAAACCCCACAATTACATTTCTATGTACATAAATATACACAAATGTTCATTATAGAGATGATGGACTTTTTATAAATACTACATTTGTTGCTACAGTACACTGTAAGCTTCTTCACTTCTCTTGACAGACAGCAGAGGGTGCTGCTGCTTCTCCATTGGAGACACTGGTTCATAAAACAGAGCAGTTTGTAGGAGAAACTGCTTGACCTTTGATAGTTTTGACCTCCTTTGACAATATACTTCATTTAACTCAACCAGTGAAAAGTAGTAACTAAAGAAAATAGACGTCTACTCCCCGTCGGGGAATCGAACCCCGGTCTTCCGCGTGACAGGCGGAGATACTGTCCACTATACTAACGAGGAGAGGCCTATTAACCAAAACCTATTAACCAGAGCCTACTAACACCAGAACCAACAGTTATCTCCACTAAATTTGCATGATCAAGATAGCTTAATTAAGCTAGCTAACGGTATACAAAGGCATGCATGATTTTTTTCTTAAAGCAATGTGATTGCAAAAGCAGTTCCGAGCACTTTCTAAACTCTGAAAACCACCACAAAAAACCACAAAAACTATGGACGGCTTCCCAGGTGGTTCTGTGTATCAAAAATTACTTGTTCATGAATAAACAAACTATCCAAAAAAATCCAACAAAATACTGGAAAAATCCAAAATAAATAAAAAAAACAAGTACAGAAATAATTAATCAGATGCATAATTGACCACTAACAGCACACAGAATTCTGGGATGCGGTCACATGATCACCCAGGCCTCTCCTCGTTAGTATAGTGGACAGTATCTCCGCCTGTCACGCAAAAGACCGGGGTTTGATTCCCCGACGGGGAGTTAACATCATTTTCTCACTGGTTTCACGTTTTGGGTAGCGTAAAGACACAAAAAGCGACTAAGTATTTGCCTTAAAGGTTTGTTTTATGTTGTCATGACCACTCTTAAGATTTTCAGTGAGTTGGAGTGAGTTTATTGTAACAATAAATCAAATGTATTCTATTTCTCAGATGCCTAAAGAAACATCACAGATTGAGTTCAAGCTATACCACCAGAGTGTGCAGAAAAAGTGCTAAATGGAGAATATGGAAACAAATACAACACTATCAAAGGTCAAACAGTTTCTCCAAAAAGCTGTTCTGTTTTACAAAGCTGTGTCTCCCGTTAAGAAGCAGCAGCAGTGCCCTCTGCTGTCTGTGCAGGGAAGTGAAAAAGCTTTATACACTCCTGAACATAATCTTAAGACCAGTGGAAAAATTACAAGTATTCACATTTCATGCTGGTGGATCGTAACCAGGTTGTAAGTACAGCTTCAAAATGCAAAAAGAAGAAACAGGAGCAAGAGACAAAAAATAGAGAATAGGTAATTTATTTTAAACTGGATTTAATCTCAAACAGGCTGTTTGTCAGCTGATCAAAAGTTTAAGACCATAGCCTTAAAAAGTCAAAATCTGCACAAAAATCTGGCTTTCATGTCATTTTCTTTCATTCATTCACACTGTCATGACCTCCTGATGGCAAAGGCAAAAAGGCTTTCTGTCTTTGAACGTGGCAGGATTGTTGAGCTGCACAAGCAAGACCTCTCGCAACGCGCCATTGCTGCCGAGGTTGGACGCAGTAAGACAGTCATTTTACATTTCTTAAAAGATCCTGAGGGTTATGGGACAAAAAAGTCAAGTGGTAGACCCAAAAAAATTTCACCTGTGCTGAGCTGGAGGATCTGACGGGCTGTCCATGAGGACACAGGCCAATCCTCAACCCAAATTAAGGACCTTACTGATGCTGACTGCAGCCCAATAACCATAAGACAGCATCTGCGAGAGAAGGGCTTTAAGAACAAAAAACGTCTTCAAAGGCCACGTCTTCTCCCACGCCACAAACTTGCCCGTTTGGACTTTGCAAGGGAGCACCAAACATGGGACATTGAAAGGTGGAAGAAATTTTTATTCTCTGACAAGAAAAAATTTAACCTGGATGGTCCTGATGGCTTCCAACGTTACTGGCATGACAAGGAGATCCCACTTGAGATGTTTTCTACGCGGCACAGTGGAGGAGGCTCCATCATGATCTGGGGTGCTTTTTCCTTCAATGGAACAATGGAGCTTCAGGTTGTACAGGGGCGTCAAACGGCGGCTGGCTATGTAGAGATGTTGCAGTGGGCATCCCTCCTGACTGAGGGCCCTTGTCTGTGCGGTAATGACTGGGTCTTTCAACAGGACAATGCTGCAGTTCAACGCCCGCCTGACGAGGGACTTCTTCCAGGAGAATAATGTCGCTCTTTTGGACCATCTTGCATGTTCCCCTGATCTAAATCCCATTGAGAACGTTTGGGGATGGATGGCAAGAGAAGTTTACAACAACGGATGTCAGTTCCAGACCGTGGATGCCCTTTGTGAAGCCATCTTCACCACATGGAGCAACGTGCCCACCAGCCTCCTGGAAACACTCGCATCAAGCATGCCTAAATGAATTTTTGAAGTGATCAACAAGAACGGTGGGGCTACTCACTGCTGAGTCCTTTTTGACACTTTTAGTTCTGTTTTGGGACTTTTTGGGGGCTATGGTCTTAAATTTTTGATCAGCTGACAAACAGCCTGTTTGAGTTTAAATCCAGTTTAAAATAAATTACCTACTCTCTATTTTTTGTCTCTTGCTCCTGTTTCTTCTTTTTGCATTTTGAAGCTCTACTTACAACCTGGTTACAATCCACCAGCACGAAATGCGAATACTAAGATTTTGTTCAGGAGTGTATTTATACATGGTAATCATAACCATCATGAACTCTGATGTTGATAGAAACATTAGCATATTTGTTCATGAATAAACAAACTATCCAAAAAAATAAAAAAAAATACTGGAAAAATCCAAAATAAATAAAAAAAAACAAGTACAGAAATAATTAATCAGATGCATAATTGACCACTAACAGCACACAGAATTCTGGGATGCGGTCACATGATCACCCAGGCCTCTCCTCGTTAGTATAGTGGACAGTATCTCCGCCTGTCACGCGGAAGACCGAGGACAGCCATTTCCTCTTCTGTTACCAAGACACACTTTTCATCTTTCAATACATGTCCCAAGTGAAATATTCAATATTGACTAAATGTCAGACTTATGTGAAGCAGCAGTAGTCCTCTGACATGGTGAATGTATTTAAATTGTCATCTCTCCTGTCACAAGTCCACAATATAAAAAGTGCTGAAATGAATTCACAAATAAATTTGAAAAAATAAGTTGGCTACAAAAATAATTAAAAGATGCCAACAAATAAAAACAGATGCCAACACACCACTGGTTTTGTGTATGTTGTCACCAAGTGGCATTCATCACTTCCTCGTTAGTATAGTGGACAGTATCTCCGCCTGTCACGCGGAAGACCGGGGTTCGATTCCCCGACGGGGAGTAAACATCTTTTTCTATGGTTCTATACATTTTTTGATAGGACTAAATACACAAAGGGAACAAGAAAATATTTGTGTTCAACACTTTGCTGTCAAAATTACTATGAAGCTGTGATTTCAGCTATTCAGTGTTATTTAATGTTACATCCAGTGACGTGCGGTCAGGAGAAGCAGGGGAGGCAGAGCCTCACCTGTCATAATGGAAAGGGAAAAAAACAAATAACGATCAAAATAAATTAAATGTTGATATTTGCCCACTGATCTGTACTATAAATTTATTTTCCATACAATTCCAACAATTTTGATCATTCTTTTATTCAAAATCGCTGAATTTTAGCATTTCCCGTATAAATACAGGGAAGAGACGCGCGGTGCGGCAGCAGTGAGCTGAGCCTCACCTTGGATTGCGCAATCCCTCACAAACTGTGTTGCTGTCTCTCTGTATGTCGCCAATAAAATGTTTTCAACACTTTTATTATACGCCCTGACTGTCCATAGTTTAGCTGTTGTATATGTATGTGTGTAATGTGTTTAGTCTTGCTGATCGATCATAAATTGCAGTGAAAGGGCACTAGGTGAGGCAGGCAGTACTCTTGGCGCATGGAAGGGGACGCTCGTGAGCTTAGAGATTCTTCTTCCTACTGTGCAGCGTGAGCAGAGTAAGTGACAGCAAGCTAGCTAACTTCTACAAAAAAGTAATGGACATTTTTGTCCAGAAGGATCAGCGCATAAAATTTTCTGAAAACTGGATCATACTATATCATATATCATATATACATCATATATATATATCATATATATGATATGAAAAAAATAAAAACTAAAACAAATAAAAAAATATATGTCATCCATCAGATCATAGTGGATGCAGCC
>JAWZSL010000023.1:8147587-8387587 GCA_034769285.1 Lutjanus argentimaculatus
ACAGAACTTCAGTGAGCTGACCTACTCCTCCATGCCAATGGCTGACTTCTATAATACTAAGCCACTGCCTCGTGAAGGGGTTATGGAATATTGGATCAGACTGAAGAAAGCTGTTGATATAGCGATGAGTGTCTACGCAGGCAGGGGTGGAGTGTTGAGGATCCAGGGCGTGAGGTGTCAATGATGTTCATCAAATACTGTCCAGGCCCCATTCTCTCTAACAGATTCAGCTTTAAATCACCTGAAGAGTGGACAACCAGTGACGTTCAGGAATGCACTGACACCTTCCAATGTGAATACAGGGCACGCTCTCAGGCCAGCTCTCAAGTTCCAGCGAGACATGCAGTCAGTCACATCCAGGCAGTCATACCTCATGAACCAGTAACATCACAGCCAGAACAGCCCTCTCAGTGCCCATCAACACCCTCTCAGTACCAACATCCACTGTTCAACTCATGCAGTGTACAAGCTCTGCCCATCATATGCCAGCTACAGTTTCTCAACCTGGCCTGGAATCAGCCCCTTGCCACCCAGCTCCAGCCCCTACTCCTGTCATCGTTGTGAATGGAATGTGCACTTTAATCAACCTTTTGGATAGGATGATAACACATCAGAATGTGCAGGTTACAGCCCCCGTACCAGCCTCACCACGACAATTCACTACTGGGCCCTTTCAGAGGAGGAACTGCCGTGTTTGTGGTGACACTAGTCATTCCACACTGATGCACTGTTGGCGAGAAACCCTCTGTTTGTCGTGCTTCGCACCTGGACACTGGAAAAGAGACTGCAACAGACGTAGACAGAATGAAATGCATCAAAGTAATGTCAGTCAGAGTCAGGCTTCAGGAAACTAGAACACCCACGCTTGGTGAGGGGCAGTGTGGGAAGTGGACAAGAAACCCTCAGTGAAGAAGAGTAAAATCTAGAGCTTCTCTATATTAACACATGTTCAGCTGTGCCAGAAGGATACCAAGTTGTGGTTCAGGGATGTGCAGAGGTGCCTGCTTTCAGTGAGTTGTTCTATGCCAAGGTTGCAGTGAATGACAAGGTTGAGCTGAGGGGCATGACAGATTCAGGATCCATGGCTTGCACTCTAAATGAGGAGGCAGAGCATAAATTGAGAGAGGCTGGATCTCTTTTGGGAGAACCTCAACCAGCAGAACAAATCATGCTAATTGGTTTGTGGAGGAAAACAAACCCGCCCAAAGTGCATGTATGACTTGACACTGAACATCTATGGAGTGAAATGCATTGTCCCTGTTCTAGTAGTACCAGGTCAGCGAGACGAGCTGATCATTGGCTCGAATGTCCTCAAACATGTTATGCTTGTCATGAAAAGCAATGATGCATATCGGAAGCTCATATCTGCAGAATGCAAGAATTAATTTCCTGATTTTGAGCACTTCCTAGACATGATGTCATGCATCACCAGGTGGAGGGGAGGTGAAGTACCTGACAAAATTGGCACTGTGAAGTTGCCACGTGCTGTTATGTTACTCCCTCAGCATGAACACCTAGTGTGGGGCAAATTGCCCAGTAACATACCAGTGTCTCCAGGCAGCACAGTCATTGTAGAGCCTTGCACCTCTAGAACCAGACCAAGAAACATCCTTGTGGGGCGGGTAATCACACCAATGGTGGGTGCCCATGAAGATAACTAATCCTTTGTCAAAACCAATCACTCTGAAACGCAACTCCAAAATCGCTGATGTATCATCATGTCTTGCGGTGGAAGACCTCGACATCCAACAGAGTTCCTGTGAGACAGGGAACAATAAGCCAAACCAGGTCATTGGACTGACTGTCTCTGATGCTGACTTGGAGAAGAAGTTTTCTGACCTGGGTCTTAGTGATCTTGACATTGGCTCATGTGAGGCCAGCCATTCTTCCAAAAGAAAGCTAGTGGAGCTAATTGAAGAGTACAACGACATCTTCTCCAGGCATTCACTTGATTGTGGGGAGGCAAAAGGATTTGTGCATCGCATTTGCCTCATGGATGACCGCCCATTCCGCATGCCATACAGGTGAGTTCCTCCTGCTCACTACCAACAGCTCCAACAAGTACTCACTGAAATGGAGGAGAAGGGGATCATCCGTAAATCCATCAGCGAATATGCATCCCCTCTTGTTATGGTCTGGAAGAAAGATGGTGGATTGAGGATTTGTACAGATTTCAGATGGCTGAATGCACAGACCCTGAAGGATGCCCACCCACTCCCTCACCAAGCAGACTGCCTGGCAGCAATATTACTAATGCTTTAATGTGTATGTTTTGTTTTACTATTGTAGAAGTTTATGGTTGATTTAATTTTAACTACTTTATATACTGTTGTGTAGGTTAATCTGTAAGACCATCATAGCCTGTTTACAGCATTGCTGTCCTGTGAGATCCACGTACTGTATCTCCAAAAAAAAAAGCCAACTTTTCATGAGCTCAGAAAGGTCAGGGTATGGAAAATAGTCATCTGAAAAGTAACTAGTAACCAAAGCTATCAGACAAATGTAGTGGAGTGAAAAGTACAATACTTCCCTCTTAGATGTAGTGGAGTGGAAGTATAAAGTAGTATAAAATGGAAATACTCCACCACCACTGAGAATAGATATTTTTCATAGTTTTAGACTACGATACCTCTGTCACTCCCTTGCAAAGAATTAATTTAGGCAGTGAAATGTTTCATTTTACCCTCTTAATCCCTAGGCCTGGGTTAGGGTTAAATGGAGCAATCCTGCCCCCTCAGGTTGAAGAGATTAAAGGACCTCTAAATCCTTCTCAAGAACTTCAAAAAACTTCTTTGAAAACCTCAAAAAAACGTGACTATCACTCAGGTGTTGTCTCAGAGCAACGGACAGGCTGTTAGGCAACCGGGTAGTAAAGGTTGCTGACATAGTGTATGGGGAAGCATGCATCACAAACTGCCAGCTGTTTCTATGCACCTCCTCGTGCTGATTTAGAATGAGAATCATCCATAAATTCAACTAATGGTCGCTGTTCAACAGCACAGTATGGGTTCCAGCTTTTTTTGACAGTGTATAACATGTGCTGTTGACCCTGCAATGAAGCAGTGAATGAGTATTTAATGCCAATGTAAAATTATGTAAAATGATGAAACAAACAAATACAAAAGGGAGTGGTTTTTTAAAATTTATTTTAACAGTAGGCCAAAATTAGGCAGACTTAACTTGAACAATGACTTAACAGGCATTGGCATTAGAACTGGAGTGGCAGGTGCCCCTGTCAAACATTAAAAGGGGGTTAAACAGTATAGTAAAAAAATATAAATTAAAATAGAATTGAAAATTTTTACAGGCCTTAGTTTTGGGACCCATTCATGTACAAAAAGTTTTAAAACCAAAATCTGAGCCAGTTCTGCAAACAACCATCTGATTTCCAGGGAAAATTTGACCCTCATGGTAAAGAAAGTGAAAAACAGTATTAAAAAAGACTGATAAAAAAATATCCCCTTTAAAAACGGGAAAAGTAAAGAATGGAATAACATTTCTGAAAGTAGATAAAACAAATAAAAACCCCTTACAGTAATACTGCCTTTTGGAAAAATGCTGTGTCTAAAGGAACAAAAAAAGTATTGAAAAAAACTTTCCATAAAAAGCATCTTTGAACCCCCCATGAAATGATTCTTTTAATATCAAAATTTTGCCCAATTTGTCGAAAAATTTGGGAAAAGCCTAGAAGAGCCTCACAATTAAATTTTTTTTATAAAATGAAAGTTAGCAGGGGGCTAACTAGAAGCCCGGTTTAAAGGGTGGAATTCCCCTTTTTACTATGTACAGGTACTCAATTTTTTGTACAGCAGTTTCTGGGGGAATAGCCTTTGCTCCCAAAAATTTCAGTGGTTTGGGTGTCCATG
Source organism: Lutjanus argentimaculatus (assembly GCA_034769285.1). Taxonomy (NCBI): domain Eukaryota; kingdom Metazoa; phylum Chordata; class Actinopteri; order Lutjaniformes; family Lutjanidae; genus Lutjanus; species Lutjanus argentimaculatus. The sequence continues at coordinate 8,151,454 of JAWZSL010000023.1, forward strand.
ATGCTGCCACTGTTGCTATCTTGGAGGTCTTTCGCTTTACGCTTTCCTGTTAAAAAACCATTACTTCAAGAAGGGGACTGTTCACTTGCTTAAAAAAGGGCACCATAAGGGTATGGCCCTTTGACAAGGGAAAAATTTGTGATGTCTGACGACGGGTCAGAGCGTTCCACAACAGCAGGGTTGAGGGGTTTTCGGTATGCATATGGCCCAAGGAAGCACCCAGTGAACAGGGGACGGATCGGGGAACCGGGTCCTGATACATGGGGGGCCCAGTTGATCCCACAGAAGAGCTACTGTAGTTAAATTGCTGAAAAGGGAATTTTGGTATGATAGAAAGCATCGAAACACAGTGCATCACAGCTGCTGCAACAAATTAAACAACAACATTAAAACATGAAAACAACCAAAAGGCGCTGGTTTAAATTTTGTGACTACTCCATGTATTTTTGTTTTGCTTCTGTCTTTAAATGTTCATCCCAGGAATTTCCATTCAGGTTTTCAGAACAATAACGCAGTGTCCAGTGGTACTATAGGCCTCTCATCCTACTGGCTAGATTATACCCATCACCCATACAGGCTTGTGAGTATGCTTTTAAAGTCATGCGGAGATCAGGAAAATTTATGGTGGCCTACAGGCAGCTTTAAAAGAAAGCCACATTTTGTTTGTGGTTCTTCGCTAAAAATGGGGCATTTCGAGGAAAACTCCCCCCTACCTTTTTGGCTGTTCCACTAAATTGGCCCCCAGTGCAAAAGCGGAGAAAAAGCTAAAGGGGGGGAAAATCAACTTCCCCCAATATCCCTAGGTGCGGGCAAATGCGTCTGGCAGGGGTTATGTCTTTGGGAACTGGGGAGTCCTTCACTGCTTTTCCCAGTTTTTTTTTTTCTGTGAATGACGTGATGTAGAGCATCAGGCGGAAAACCATTGCTAACTGCAACAATGGGGCGCCAACACTCAATTATAACATTGGTCCGAAATTGAGCCTTTGTGCCCAATCTGTGACAGCAGGGGGATCAAATTGTCCTTTGTAGGGATTTGCTGGCATCTGTGTCAAGGGCATCAAACAGGCATCACTGTCAACGGAATCAAAGTTCCCCAAAAAGCCTTCAGAAGTACTTCTTTCTCTTTTAAAATTCAAATTAATTAAAATTTATTTATATGGCACTTTCAATCAATGGTAACACAAAGGCCTCACAGAGGCTAAAACAAAAAAAGAAAAACCCCCGAGACCAAAAACCCCCCCCTCCCCCCTAACAAAAACATAAACACAAAAGCATAATTTACATCCCCACACCACAAACATAATACATGGGAACACCACCTACACCACACCCACACACATGAAAAAACACTAAGAGACATGGTGGGCACCGAGGATGAGGTGAGGTCAACGTACATGTGGGGGAAACCACCCGAGAGCGACCAGGGCCCTGGGGGACCATGGGAGCCCCACCGGGAACCACTAGGCCAGGGAAACGGGGGCCCCCCACATAAAGGTGCGGAGCCCCCCAGCCCCCGGGGCCCAGTGCCCCCCCGGGACGCACCCCCCCCGGTAGGCCAGACATCGCCCCCGGTGGGGAAGCCCCCCCGGGAGACATGGAGCTAAAACTGAAGAAAAACACATAAAAACAAGGTATGGTAAAAATAACGTAAAAAGATACAAAAATCAGTAAAAATTGTAAAAATTCCAAAGTTAATTTTAAAATACTCAAAAATTAAATAAATGAATAAAAGAGATAATTTAAAAAAGCTTGTAAAGTAAAAAAATAAGATAAACAAAAAATAGTAGAAGATCATTTAAAAAGCCAGATTAAAAAGGTGAGTCTTAAGCCTCTTTTTAAAAACATAAAACAGTCTTGGGGGCCCTGGGGGTTCTGCGGCAGGTTTTCCCACAGCGGGGCCCATAATAAAAAAAGCCGCCTCCCGTGTGTTTAGATCTAATTTTGTGGCATCTTAAAAAGGCCAGTGCCAGAGGACCTCGGGGTCCGTGGGGTTGATATAATAAAAGCAGGCAGAAGATAAGAAGGCCCAAAGACCTTTAAAAGACTTTTAAAAATTAATAAAAGAACTTTAAAATCGACCCGAAAGGACGGGGAGAATGCAGCATTTTAAAACTGGTGGAGTGCTCCCACCCTCTGGTCCTCGTCACACTCGTGCTGCTAAAATTCTGTAACAATTGGGGTTTGGTTTCTTTTTAGGAAGACCAGAGGCAGGGGCTTAAAATTGTCAAACCTACATGAGTAAAAGCATGCACAGCACCTCGTGTGGCCTGAGAGGAAACGGGGGACTCTGGCTTATTTTCAGGTGGAAAAAAACCTCCCTTTGTTTTTTTTAATTGGGGAAATAAAAACTGAGCTCAGAGTCAAAAATCACACCCAGATTTTTTACAGATTGTGAGGGTTTAAAATTTCAAATTTAGGTAAAATTTTTCTCTCTTGGCCTTCAGGCCAAGATAGAACCTAGTTTTGTCCTGGTTGGCTGAAGGAAATTTCCGCCATCCATGACTTAAGTCTAAATAATTTAAAAAGGGATCAATTGGGCCCCTGAGTCTCGGGAGCCCACGGCGTGTACAGCTGTGTATTCGGCATAGCTGTGAAAACTGATCCCGTGCCCCCTGATGACTCCCCAGGGAAGTTTAAAAATTAAAAAGAATTGGGCCTAAAATTAAAACCCCTGGGGAACCCCACCTTAATTTTTATGTATTCTTGAGGAAAAGTATCCATACTTACAAAAAAGCTTCGGTCTGTGAGATAAGAGGTGAACCGTTTAAAAACAGTGCCAGAAGTCCGACCAGGTTCCTAAATTGTTTAGTAAAATGTGATGGTCTACTGTGTCGAAGGCGGGGGGGGGACCCAGTAGTCCCAAGACTGTGAGTTTATGGTTATCTAATTTTAACCTGGTGTCTTTAAAACTTTAAAAGGGTGTCTCTGTGCTGTGGTTCATCCAAAAACCCAGACTGAAACTTCTCCAAAGCGTTATTTGTATTTAAAAATTATTTATTTGGTTAAAAACCAGTTTTTCTAAAATTTTACAAAAAAATGGTAAGTTGGATATGGCCGATAATTTTTAAGAATGGTGGGGTCTCATTGCTCTTCTTCAAAAGGGGGCTTCACCACCGCCTTTTTTTAAAGGGAGGGGGGGAAGACACCCGTCTAAAGGAGCGGGTTCACATTAAAAAAGCTGTTCCTCAAAGAATTCAAAAAATTTTTTAAAAAATGGTGTGGGAATTGGATCAAAAAGGAGGTTGTGGGCTTTACTTGGGAGAAAACTCGACCAAGTCTCAGGTGAAAAAAATTTTGACCCAGGAGTTTTTGTGGTTAAATTTTTTGGGATAAAAGATGGATCTAATGTCATCGATTTTATTTCCGAAGGGTCTGCAAAAGCCTCGAAAAAGGGGTGCGGTGTTGTTATAGGAGACCGTTAAAATTCCCTTTGGGTTTAAAAAAAACTAAATTGGGGAAAATAAAAATTTTGGGGGTTATTTTTTTGTCGGAGATTTTTTTTTTTGAAATGAAAAGTTTTGCTTGTTTGACTGTGTTATTGTGGGTTTTGGGGTGTTGACGAAATATTTCTTATGAACTGTCAGCTTGGATTTTTCCCCTTCTAGCACTCCTGCAGGTTCTTTTATTTTTTTAATTTCTTCTTTTTCCCAGGTGGTATGGATCTTGTTTTCATGTTTTGATTAAAAGGGAGCCATGAGTAAAATGTTGACTTCGTTTGTTATTAAAATCATCAATGAAAAAAATCCCCGGGTGTGGTAAAATCTCTGCAGGAGTGCTCTGTAAAATCGGGAAAATTTAAAATTTGCGCCACTTAGGAGTTAGATAGGTTTCCCACCGTTTCACAGAGGCCCCCCGCTGGTTAAAATGGTGTGTTAAAACACACAAGAGTGGTCAGACAAGCCAGATCCAAACAGAGGGAAACCCACGGACAGGCCATAGGTTTATGACCAGGTCCGGGGGTGCCCCCTCTGCTGTGGGTCGGCTGCGTGACAGTTTTTTAAAATCCAAACAGTGAAGGGTTTTAAAATTTCTGGACACTGGACACCGTGTTGTTGAGGTAGTTTAAAAATACCAGTTATTAAAAATTCTGTTGTCGTGGGGGGAAATGATTGATAAAAGTTCAAAAAATTGGGCTTTTTAAAAGAGGTGGGTACTGGGGTGGTCTGTAAATGTTATGATAAAATTGGGGGGGCTGCTAAAAAAAAAAGGCATGATGTAAATGAGAAAATTTTTTAAAAAGAAACTTCATTTGACGACACGTGGCCCTTTGATTAAAAGCAGTTCCAACGCCCTTTTCCTCCCCCCCCTTGTAGAAAAAAAAAAGTTAAAATCTTGTGGGAAAGCCTCGTGAGAACAGACATGCATCGTGCCAACCCAGTTCGTAAGGAGAATAAAAATTAGTTTTTTATCAAAATTTTTAAATCGTTTACTATAAAAGATTTTTTTAAAAGAGAGCGCACGTTCAGCACGGCATTTTTTTGTCCGCGCCGGAGTGCGTTTTATGCCTCATCAAGGGGGACGTTAAAAACACTACTGCGTCTAAAAGCGCCCTGGGTTTCGTCTTGTGAAGTGATGGTATCATGGAGTGAATGTCCTGTGATTTGTGGCATTTGGGGGTAGAGATGGGGGGAAAATTTTATGGTGCGCGTGGGGGGGTGGGCGAAAAGTGGGGGGGGAGAGTGTCTGCGTGTGTTTTTTAAACTGTGGCAGGAGGTGGTGTGGTGCGGATCGGACAGTCAGGTCAATATTAAAGAAAAAAAGCCGGACCCTCCTTTTTTGGGTGGGACCGTCCTTTTTTAAAAAAGAGGGGGGTCTTTTTAAAAAAAGGCAGCGAAATTGTCCCGAAGGGAATACGTTGCCCAAGCATTTCCCCTTCAGCCACAGGTGGAGCTGCGAAGACAGTGGTGATGACGTCACCGTAGAAAGGGGGGGGGGAAGCGGGCCGAGATAATAGCCTTCCCCGTGCCAGCAGGCGGTCCACTAGGGAGGTAAAAGCCCCGCTTGGGACCTCTGACTGCTGAAATTTGGGGTCGTTGATGCCGGCCCCCGGCCCAGCGTGGAGGCCGAGGGGTGCTGTGGCCCTCAGCTGCGGGCGGAGTGAAACCCCCGTAACCGGGCACCAGGGTAAAAGAAGGGTCCGGCCGTCGTGCGCACCCGTGCTGCCCTTTGAGGGGCCCGACCACCAGCCCCGCGGGGGGGGCGCCGCCTGAGTGCCCGCCTTGACCGCTGGGGGGTGCGGCGGGGGCGGAGAGGTGGTGGCACGGGCCGTGGTTGCTCCCCCCGGGGGGGAGGTGGGGGGGGGTCGGCCGGGTGAGTGGACCCGGTTCCTCGCCTGATGAGAGCCAGCGGATGGGCAGAACCGGAGGCGAGCGGGAAACAGGCGCCCACGGGGGGGAAGCCCTGCAGGCTTAGGATGTTTTACCTGTTGTCCAGTGGCAGATCCGGAGGGGGGAGGAGGGGGAGAGGGCGAGCCCCAGGGGCCCCTGGCCACCACCGACCAGGTTTCCCCCGGGTTTGAGCGGAGTGGCTCACGGTTTGCTCCTGCCCCGACCTCGGCCATGAAATTGTGACTCCGCGGGCGGAGGCAAAAGGGTGGAGGTAGCCGCACCTTTGGGTTTGGCCCCCTGGCGGTGCCAGCGGGACTCTGCCGGGCTTTTGCTGTTGTTTCGGTGGTGAGGGAAAACGGTCCACGGCGGGGTTTGGTGTCATTCATGGCCTTTGGGTGCTCGGTCCCAGCGCCGGGCCCCTTCAGGAGGGGAGCGTTTCCCCGGGGGTGGCGACAGTGGAGAGGTCCAGCAGGACCCCGCAGACCCTGTCCCTCGGACTTAAGAGGGCGAGTGTTTCGCCGGTCGGGGACAGCGGATGCCCCCAGTGATTTTTGTTCCTCCCCTTGAGGGGATGGGCCCGGAGATCTCTCCCTCTTTTGGAGAGGGGGGGGGAGGCAGGATCACACACCGCCGCATCCCTGCAGCCTGAGCCAGGGAACAACCCCCTGAGACCGTCCCAGCCCGGGAGGAAAAGTCCAGGTTGCAACGTGGCTAAAAACACCCCGGTGTAACAGCGGGGGGACCCCGGGATGGAAAAAACTTAAAACCCCTCCGCGCCGATGACTAAATAATCGACCGTTAAAAGAAACATTTTAAAAAAAAGCTGTGTTTACCACGCCAGTAAATAAAGGTGTCTTAAAAACTGGATTAAAACTGCATTAAAAGGTGCCCTCGGCAGTTTGCGGACTAGCAGGGGACAATGCAAAAGTCACATATTATGTTCTTGATCGAACTATGAATGAAGGGTTTTTTAAAAGTGCTGGGGGTTTTTTTGCCGTACAGTGCCCCTCCGGGAAATGGTCTGCCATTTTTCCGGGGGAAATAGCGGGCTTTTGCCCCCCCACTACTAAGATTCTGGAAAATTGCCTCCCACTCTTCGACAGAAAATCATGCCTAATAAGGAAAAACTTTCAATCCCTCCAAAGTGCATTTTTTCATAAAAGTCTGTCCAAAAAACTCTGTTAAGCAGTCCGAGTCCCCCACTTCCCCCCCCCTTTCGGGTTTCCATTGGGTGACGCATCTTAAAAAAAACCCTCAGTATTTAAATGTCTGGGCCTTTGAAGGCTTGGATTAGGTCAGTGGACAATGCCCCCTCCTAATAATAGTGTAACAGGAGCGGTTCAGGTAACCCAGTGTCTGGTCATTCCATGGTCTGAAACAGGAGCAGGTTGCGGCCGCTCAACCCCCTCTGGGGGCTGGTCACCCCAAGCATCAAGTTGTTTTCCCCTGTTGGTGTTCACCCCAAGCTCAAGTTGCTGTTCGTTTGGTCTTTGGTGGTGGTTATTTGAAGGATCAGGCTGAGTTTCATCCACCCCCGGGTGTGTCATTCCAAGTCCCGTGTCATTAATGACAATCTTGTTTTTCCCCCAGCCCCAATTTTACCTCAAGGGGTCGATCTCTTAAACCATGGCATCCATCCCTTGTACCTAGTTGAACAATGTGGCTCGTTCAGTGGATCACAACAGTGGCTGGGGTTAACCGCTGTCGTTTCCCTCCTGTCTGGGGAAAAGCCCTCTTTCTTTTTTGGTATGAAGATAGAGTCTGAGGATTCTAACTTTGTTTGTTCATACAACTTTTCCCACAGTGCTAGAACTGCAGATTTACAATTTCTTTTGAAAAATTGAGGTTTTTTTTTTTTCATTTTAGAAAAACCATTTGGGAAGAACGATTATCAGCCATTTTTTGTTTTCCCAGTACGTTTTGTCCTGTCGATGGTCGGTGTCTTGTTCCCCCACCATGATTGCCTTCCTTGTTTGTAACGTTTTTTTTTTTAAAAAAGCCACCCACCCAAACCCAAATCCTTTCTCTCTTTTTTTTTTTTTTTTTTTTTGAAATTGTTTTTCCCGCCCCTTTATTTTTTTTTCTGGCAGGTACTGTCCCTCATAGACACCAATTATGTCGCACCCTTTTTGGTATGAGTCTTTCGCCCCTTGTCTCATCGATGTTGGCTTTCGGGAAGGCCACAGTGGTAATTATCTCCTTTTTTAGGGTGTACTTTGTAAAATCCCATAAAATTTTACAGGAAATTCAGTTTGATCAATCTGGAAAAAAAAAATTTTAAAAAAATGATTACATGTTGGATGCTTTTAAGTGACAATTGTAAATGATTTTAGTCTTAAAACATTTTTTCCTTTTTACCTTTTTCAAATTGGGGTTTACTATAATTTTCACCATCTTAGAGATATCTTTTCATGTAAAATATCGTTATTCAGTTCCCACATCCAGAAATACTCAGAGGGACACTGCTATTGTAGCTTGTATAAGGAATGGCGGGGAATCTGAATATAGGGATTGATAAAATCTTCAGCTGTAAAACACTTGTGGAGTGAAATCGAGGTGGAAAAAAAAACTTAAATTTTTGGGTGTACACCGGATAAAAGCGGATGGTTTTAAAACACAGATGACTCTAAAAAAAGGGGCGGGCCCGCCTTTTTTCCAAGGGAGCTAGATCTCTAAACATTGCAGTAAGTGCTGCAGATTTTTTTTCAGTCTATTGTGGCAAGTGTTTTATTTATGCTGAGTTGTGGGGGGGAAATTTTTGGGGGAAAAAAAAGCAAGCAAGGAGGTGGATAAGCTTGTGAAAAAGGTGGCTCTGTGATGGAGAAGGATGGACTCTCTGGGGAAGTTGTGGCGAGAAAACCCCAATGAGGACGGTGGGGGCCCACCCTAAACAACAGGGATCATCCACTGCTAACCCCTTGATGGCCAAAGAAATAATGGTGGGGGAAGGCTTCTCTCTCTTCGTTGTAGGACGAGGAGAACAGAAGATCTTTCATCCCCAACTCCATCAGACTCTATAATTCTTATACAAATGGTGGATCAGAAAATGAATTTCCCCTTGGGGTCAATAAAGTTTTTCGAAATTCGTATTCGATTGTAGTTAATACTGTATAGGGTATGGAAACTCCACAGTTTGTGAATTTTAGTTGTTGTTGGGGCTGTTGTCCATTTTTTTCAATAAAAGGGACATGATTATGGTGTGCAACACATAACCCAACTAGATTTGTTGAATCAAGTTTGTTCAAATCCCAAAAATACTATTCTTATCAGTGGCAGTCAGGATAAAAAAGACAGAGTACACATCATTTTAAAGTATTAAAAGGGACGTTCACCAAAAAATCAAAAAAGAAAATTTTTTTCTCTTATCTGTGTGCTAACCCATCTAGATCATTTTGCTGTTTTTGTGAATTATGGGGATATGAGGCATGGAATGTTTGCATTTCTCAAAAAAAAAGGGGACTGAATGGTTTTTTTCTTGTGGTGTCACACGTGAAAGAAAAAAAAACAGTACAAACAAATTTGTAAAAACTCAAGAGCAATGTCTCTTTCCAGAAATCTGACCTGGCACTCAGATAATCACATCCCTTTGTTGTGAGCATTTTTTTTGTAGGTATGTCAAAAGAAAAAATTTTCTTACAGATTTTGAAATGTCAAAACAAGGTGGGGGTTTTTATCTTGAGAAACATATTTTGTTGGTATTTCAAATGTACTTTTTGGGTGCGTGGCAGTACAGGAAAAGGTATATTCATTTGGCTGTTTTCCCAGGAAGGCAGAAATCTCTAAAGCCCATACCTCCAAAATTCGAAACCCGTGGAAAAACCCATCTGAGGGAGAACGCCCCCACAGTAAGAGGAAAATTTTTTTCTTTTTCTTTTTTATTTTGGGGTGAATAACACCAAAAGGGAGAATGGAAACATATGTAAAGAGGTTCCCTTTTCATTTTCCAGTGTTGGAAAAATTCCTCAGGAATTTTGTTACGTAAGAAGCCCCTCAGCTCTGCACCCATTGTCTTAATTGTCTGTGTGAAAAAAGGGTTACAAAAAAATAGAAGTATTCTACTTAGTATGGGGTTGTCTTGTATGCCCATGCTGACTGGGCTAAAATTTAAATGTTTAAAAAATAATAAAACTTCTTTCAATCATTCTTCTTCGTAAAAAATTCTAAACTTGCATAACTTTTATGATTGCAGAAAAACTTGGATTTTACAGTATGTTGAATAGAAAAAGTTACTGTGACTGATTTAATATCGAGAAAATTAATTTGGATCCAGAGCGAGGGGGAGATTTAAGTTGGGCCTTTGCAAATCGGGAAAAAAAAAACACTTGAAAATATATTTTATAGTGGGCTATGCAATTACATAATCTTTGCAGAATCTTGGGGGGAAAAAATGACAAGTTATTTCATAAAATAATAGGGTGGTGGCATGCGCCTGTTTGTAGGAAATGCGGGTGGAATACTATGAAAAGGAAACTAATATTCATAGAATTGATTCACAGTATCTAATATGGCATGGTTGGCCCATCATTTAAAAAGATAAAAATCTAAAACTTTTAGACCATAAAAGGGCCCAATTACTGTATTTTCCCAGGTTCCTGTAAAGGCAGATTCTCGATCTCAAAGTTGGAAGCGAAAAAAAACCCCACTTTGAAGTGAATTATTTCTAAATCTGTACATCTCGTCTGGAGGTTTAAAATCATCCAGCTGATAAACGCCGGGAAACACAAACGGCATGAGAACTGCACTTCCGCTCCATTAGAGAAAACCCTGGTTCGGGACTGTTTTTTTATAGCACAGCTACACTCACGATACTTTTTATCCCTTTTTTCTGTAAAAACACCAAAAAAACCAAAAAACTTCTTAGATAGTTGGATTGAGAGAAGCCCGCGGGGGGTCAAAAAAGTGAAGTTGCGTTGCGCTCGGCCTGCAAGCTGCTGCGGCTAACGACAGTCGGAGCAATTAATAACAGCCAAAATCCCTGACGGCCCTCCCGCCCAGTCAGACAAACGTTTGGCAGTTTTTTTTCTGCCCCGTTACAGTAAAAACTCCCATAACAGCTGAGCTGCTCTGGGTTAGTGTTTTGTAGGTAGCGAGAATACAGGCTGGGTCGTTTTACCGTTTGTGCATTAGTGTCCTGTCTGGGATGCCCAGGGGGGATTCGTTTGCTGTTACAGGGCCAAGTTTGTAGCTTTAAATTCGGGGCTAACTCCTTCACTTTATTTAGCGGTGGGGCAAGAAAATACAAATTGGCTTGAGTCTTGAAAGTTGTTACTTTTTTTTTAAGGTATGATAAACGCCTGGGGGCTTAATTCAAGACAACCCTTTGGGCCCAAGTTGGCTGACTGTGGTCCCGCGGCGGACTTCACGGTCCAAACGCACTCAAAGGCATAAGTACGCATCAGTAGGTTGTTTGAAAACCCAGTTGTCCCCTTTTCCCGAATGATTTACACTATGATGAGTGCAATATAAAAAAAATTACTTACCAATATTGGTGGTGTACTTGTAGGTTGTACTTCGACGCTTCAACAACGGAGCCGGCTGTTATTGTTGTTGCTACCGTCTGTATAAATAAAGAGGGGGGCATTAAAAAGAGCGCACGTTTTTTGCTTAACGTGAGAGTTTTTATCATCTCGTGCGATGTTTTTTTCTGTGCGCAGATTTAAATTAAACGTGGACGTTTTTTTTATCCCGTGGGCCCGATTTAGCTTTTAAAGTGCGACGTTTTAAAATCTGTGCGCTCGATTTAGTATCTCGTGCGCACGATTATTTTTTTTTTTTTAGGACATTTAGGGGCTCCCTACAAATCACTTATAGACTTTTTACAAATTATTTTGGATAGTATATTAGATGTTTAAAATACAATTGCCCAAAAATTACACACTGCACCCTTTAAATAAAAACACCCAAAAAAAAACAGTTTTTGTTTTAAACCTGACAATTAAAGAAATACACTTTTTCATTTCACCCGGGCCCCTTGTCCCAATAAAATAGCTCAGGTCCCATGCGCTAAATCACTGGGATTTTTCTGTGGTTCAGGGTCTGGTAGGACTTTGTGGGAGTGTCATCACTACAGACTCTTCCCTTTTTGCTCTGCATCTTGCTGTGCCTCTCTCCAAAAAACCCGCATTTTTTCCTTTGTCCCTTTCATCCAGATGGTATGTTTTTATCGCCTGCATTTTTCCTTTTTTGCCATTATTTTGTCTTTCTCCCAAATTTTGGCCCCTTTTTACAGGGTCAGCGTCTCCCGTGCCCTGTATTGCGTTGTCTTTTTGCTGCTGAGGTTATCTGGAACCGAAAATTTTTCAATATCCTTAACTTTTGGAATGCTATTTGGCCACAAAAAATTTTTTTTTTCAATAAAATTTTTAAAATCCCTTATAAATATCAAATAACCTTAATCAATTTCTTCTATGACTAAGAAATATAAAATAAACCAAAAAAATAAATCCATAAGAGGTAGTAAATGAATGTTTTATGTGCTTGGAAACATTTAAATCCGGTACTCATCGTCAACTTGTCATCAGTTGCAGTAACAGAGTTGACGTTTTCCCCAATTTTGTACCTTAACTCCCGTGCAACCCCCAAAAAAGGTAGCCAAAAGCATGTCTAAAAAACAGAAAAATTTAGATTTCATAAAAATTTTTGTTGTTTAAAAACTGAATCGAGATTCACGCAATATCGCAAAAAAAGAGTAGACAGATAATTAATTTACTGTTGGTGTACTCTGACTTTTTTTAAAAAAAATGAAAAAAAGAAGCTGAATACCTCACGCCTTCCATTTTCCCACCAAAGGAAAGTGACATCACTGTCAGAGGCCACATGTTTCTATATAAATGCTTTGGAGATTTTATGAAGTTTTTTCAATGTATAAAAGAGTTTGACCAGAACGGGGACAGGGACAAAATATATATAAATTTTTTACTGAAATTTGATAAAACACAAAAGTATATATCCCGTGCAAATGACATTAATGTTAAAACTGAAAGCATAAAAAAAAGAAAAAATTAAAATCAATTATTATGTTAATTCAAGTTGAAAAAATGGAACAGGAGTGGAGACGGCAATAATGGGGGGGTTAGGTGTCATTTAGTAATATTTTTAAAAAATTGTGTCTAAAAATATATCAAGCATTTTTATTAGAGAAAGGATAACACTGTTAGTAATATTACTCAAAGTTATTCAATAAAGATTTTTTGGGAGGGGGGAAAAAAAAAAAAAAGGTTTTTTTGGGGTGCGAAATGTACCCGCAATTCTGAAATGACCCTATGTTATATATAAATATTTTATATATATTATATATATGTATGTTGTTATATACTACACCTTTAATATACACTATAATATATGTGTGATGCGCCGACCGGCGGGCAGCCTGTTACAGTCGCTCCTGATCGTTTTGTCTTTTTTTTCCAAAATTTAGCTTTCTTTTTATGATTGCCCGACTTTTTTTAAGCACTTTGTTAAACTGTTTCCCCTTCTAAAAAAGAGGTAGAGAGAGTTTTTTATCTGTTTTTTTTGCAGTGGAGTATTTTTTCACTCAGCCGGGGCCATTGTTTGTTGACATTGTTGCCTAGCAACTCCATGCCGGAGGGTCAGCTGATCGCTTTTAAGCTAGCCGGGGTTGTGCCGTCGTATGCCCCCCCGCCGTGAAAAAAACACCCCTCCGTCCGCTGTTGGAAAAAATGAAGCAAGCCCCCCTCCCCTCCGCTGTTGGAAAAGTGAGCAATTCCCTCAATATCGCAATCAAACATGGGGGAAATACTGTCTTGTGTTTAAGTATTTGTGAAGGGAAAAAAAACAGAATGACATTGGGTTGTCAACTATTTAAAACTCATCTAAAGAGTGCAAATAACCCTTGTTCCCCTTAACACCAAATCAATTTAACGAACGCAAAAAAACACCTTTCAGTAGGCTAGCTATGAAATTTTGTGGGAAAAGTCTCCAGCTTAATTACAAAGAAACTATTTTTTGAGCAATTGAATGTATAACGTGGCTAAATTTGGGTGAATATAATGTAGGTTTATTGCCTTCGGTTCATTTAGGCGAAAAACAATAAATTCGATTAGATGTGTCCCACAATGAAAAAAAAAAGATGAAAGAATTTGAAGTGATATTAGATGTTTCATGTGTTTTTTCAACATTAAAGGGTATGCTCTTCCCTCTTGTTTTTAAGATATGAAATATTTTTCATGCTGCTTAATAATAAAAGAAATTAATAAATATATCCCCAAAAACTGTTGCTTTTAAAGTCCTGATGCTGGGATAAAAGAGAACAAAAATATACAGGTGAGTTGCATTTGACCTTGTTTTCCATTTCCCGTGTTGTGCACCCCCCCCCGTTAACCCTTTTCTAGGAAAGTTACATGCGTGAAAATTACTCGGGTTTTACAACTAGTCCATCTCAGACTGTGAAAAAAAATTTTTGCCTTGATCAACGAAAAAAAATTACAGGGGGGGGTGCTTTTTTATGGCAGGGCTGTGTTATTTATTGCTGCAATGTGCACCCCTTTGTTAAATTGAACTAGGAAAGTCCACATGGTGAAACTCACTCGGTTACACACATAGTCCCCTCTCTAGGGTTGGGGAAAAAATTTGAGTGGGATCAACAGAAAAAAAATTTCCGGGGCGGGGGGGGGGTGGGGGGGGGACTTTTTTTCATAGGGGTTTCTGTTCTGCCGCCCAAAGCGCAAGGACCTTTTTGGGTTTTAATGAATGAGGCGTGAAAATTGTAAAAGGAAAAACAGAAAAAAAAAAAAAGGGGATTAGATAAAAAAACACCTGTGAAAATTTCTCAAAATTTCCCACAGATTCAAAACCATAATGACTTTCCCCCTTTTTTGGGGAAAAACACCACTTTAATGAAAATTTTGGCTAATACTTTTCAACTTAGTTTATGCAGTGTTTGTGATCTTTTTGTTTGGCACAGAATGCTTCGCACATCAAGTAACATACACAACATTAACTGAAAGCATTTTCCCCCCTTTTTTTTTTTAAATAATAGGGTATTTACTGTAATAAGTGGTAAATACTTTAAATTTATCCCTTTGGCAAAATATTTTATTTTTAATTTATTTTGTGTTGTATGTATTTATATATTTAAACTGCGGTGTGAGATAAATAATTATCCAATGCGTTTTCCAATGCGACAAAATTTTTGGGTAGGGCCCTTTCCCAATTAAGACCTGAAAATCGACAAAATCAGCAAAGGATCCAGTGTTGTATCGGGGACGGTTTTTTGTTTTCAAGACTGAAGGGATTTTCCGCCAATATTCAAAAAAAAAAGAAAAATGAAGTTGAGGAAAGGCTTCAAAATTTGTTTCCTGGAAGGTTTAGGATTCTTTTTGACTCCCGGTCGGCGCAAACCCCTGGCGAGATTACACGCGTCTTTACAACTTGTATTGACATGTGTTTTTAATGTTCTTCTTTTCACTCTGTAGTAAAAAATCCATTACAACCTCAATGTAAGTTTTTTAAAAAAAATGAACACCTCAGTATCAAACACAACCCACGTTTCTTAGTAAAGGACAAATTTTGGTGGAGTGCTGTGTTTTTTATTGCAGTACATTTTACAGTTGTCAAAGGAAAGTGGCATTTGTGTGTATGTGAAACAAAATTTATTTTTTTAAACAACTATAAGAAATCATTAGCCGTAGTCTGATTAAAAATGTCATTTTATTATTTTAACTTTAGTGAAAGAGTACAGTTTTGTCCCCTTTTGAATAATAAACTAATATGAAAAAAAATGCCACCAACACACAAGTAAAAAAAATATCATCCTCTCAAAAAAAGTTGATGATTCACTTTTGAAGAAATTTCCATCCAAAACATATTGTGTTTGCGATGTAAATGTCTAAACACTCAAAACATCTATTTCCGATGGAGCACTGTGTATTTTAAAGTTCCTGGTAAGACCATCAAACCTAAGTGGTTTTTAAAGGCACAAAAAAGGGGTAATGCCTTTTTTAAAAGGGCTTCCCGACAGCTCACGGGTGTCACCCGGGGCAAAAGAAAACTAGAGCGTATTTCAAAAAGGTTCTTTGACCTGGGGGTCGGCTGACATAGATAAATGGGTAAGTAAACACTGCCCTATTGTTCTTTTGGAACTTTTTCATTTCAGCACATTAAAAAATAAAGATGTAGGCTATTACTTTTGTAGGCCGTATGTTGTTGGGGCTCCCCACACACACACCACACACACACACGTGATTATGAAATTTCATATGCCCAAAATTTTTAAAACCCCCTTCTACATGGCCCCAATCAATGTGAGATGAAAAATGTTAATATTGTTTTAAAAGGTGTCGGAAAATATGGTCTGCCGTTAGTTTCAAATGATTAAGCGGAGGTGGAGTTACCCCAATAAAGGGATTGTTCTCAAATCAAAGTCTTTTTTCTTATTACAAAACATTTTACCTTGCAGATATTACTTCTCTGTAGTGTATGTGGAAAAGGGGAAAGTTCGTCTGACTGAAATACATTTGTGGGTTTGGTCCCTGTTGTGTTCTTGTCTTGTGTGGTCAGTTCCTGTATCTTGTCTTGTTTTGTGTTTTCTGTGGGTTTTTTCCCGTGTTGTTTTGAGGTTTGGTCCTGTTTTTCTGTTTGTTCCCGTTTCCTGTTTTATTTTAGGTGGTGTCTGATTCCTGTTTTTCCCGTTACAGTAAGTTTCCGCCTGTTTGTTACTAGTGCTCACCTGTGTCTGATCGACCACCTGTGCTCGTTCCCCCTTTTGTATATAACCCCTGTGTTTCCCATTGTCTTTGTTGATCATTGTCAATCCAGTGGTTGTCTAGTGGTTTTTCCCTTTTTATTCTGGGTGTTCCTGTCGTCCCGGTGTTGTGTGGTAAATAAGACCTTTTTGTCACTACCCCGCTGTTTGCATTGGGTCCCCGCCTGCTACCTCAACCCCGACGAAATTATTTTTTTTAAAAAAACAGGAATGCTTACAAACATATTCAGAATGATATCATATTTATTTTACTCTTTTTTTTAGGTCAACATCCATTGAAGAATTAATTGGCATGGACCTGACGGCAAATGAGGACCCAAAAAGTGGCCTCAGTAATGTGTGTCATGGTGGACTACCTTCAAAAAAAGGCCCCCAAACCTATCCTTTCGTTCTAAAACGGGCAGCAGAGGGGATGAAGCATTATCAAATTCTTCCCAGTTTGAGGGTCCAAAAAAAAATCCTAAAGACCAAGGACGAGAGTTTGTAAAAATTTGGTAAGTTTGAAAATACTTTTTTGGAGAAAAATTAGTTTTTGTTTTGATCTATATGTGTTGTTTTTGTTTATTAATAGGGGTTTTTTATATTAACAGATGAACAGAATGTAGTGCCTATTTGGGGGTTAAAAGGAGTCTATGTTCACGTTCTCCCCAAACTAATGGCTTGGTAGAGAGGTTGAAAGGTACCCTACAAAGGGAGGCAAAAGGTTGATTTAATCAGTTATATACTTAATGGACATTATTGTCATCGTAAGTAGCAAATGCAAGTGGGCCATAAAAATATGTTTTTGGGAGATGCCCATTGGTCAGTTAAAAAATTTCTTTGTTTTTTTTTTTTAGAGCTCTCAGTTTGTTGGTTGCCCAAAACCAGAAACATGGGGGGAAAACCTTGATGCAGTGATGTTTGGGGTTTTAGGACCAAAAAGCAAAATTTCAATGGTTCTCCCCCTTCTTTTTAATGTTTTTGGGGGGGAGGCCAGGTACCCAACGAATGCCGAAACTTATGGTTTGGAAACATGTTTTATATAATTTTGTTGATGCGTGTTGAAAAAATGGATGAAAGAGTGTAAAAACACGTGTTGAAAGGTGGGCAAAAAGTGTGGGGATGTTGTGGGTGAGGAAGTGTGGGCGGGACATAAAGGCCTTGACCAAAAAAAAGACATTCTCCATGCAATGTCAAGAAACAGCAGGGGGAGCACAAAGAGCGTTTGAAGGAGGGTGCTCCCAAACCCGCAGTGAAAATGGGGTAAATTTTGGAAACAGAAAGTCGAAATAGCAGAGAAAAGGGGGGAAAATGGAGGAAACTTCCTTGGCCCTTTTACGTGGTGGGACTTCAAGGGGAAAAACGCTGATTGCTGGCGAGGATGGTATGTTTTTAAAAGGGGTCAATGTTGTCATCTAAAAATTTTTAAGGGAAAATCCCCGGAAAATAAAAAAAATTTTTTCCCAAAGGGGGCCCCGCCCCAGCCTCCCCGCAATGGCTGCGCTAGCCCCCTCGCACCACCCGCAGTGCCAGCACCACCAGCAGTGCCCGGCCACCCCCAGCCCCGCAGCCCAGCGGCAACCCAGCGCCCCAGCAGCGCCAGTGCCAGTAACGCCAGCAGCCCACAGTGCTGCAGCGCACCCGCAGCAGCACCGCAGCGCACCAGCAGCGCGCCAGCGGGTGCCCCCAGCGCGTCAGGCACCAGCGCGTCCCCCACCAAAAAAAGCGGAACTCCACGCCACCGCAGCGCCAGTGCCAGTAAAAAGCAGAGCGGCAGCGCCAGCAGCGCGCCCCGCGCCCCAACAGCGGCAACTCCCGCGCCCCCAGCAGCCCAGGCCAGTAAGCCCGCAACCCGCCGCCGCAGCAGCGCCAGCACCACCCAAAAGCAGCAATCCAGCCCACCAGCAGGGCCAGCACCAACCCAAAGCGGGGAGCTCCAGGCCCCCAGCGCGTCAGCCCACCAAAAGCGGCAAATCCACGCCCCCAGCAGCGCCCCGTGCCGTAAACCCCCAGCACCAGCAGGGGAGCGCCGGGCCCGCAGCGCGCCAGCACCCCCAACGCGGCAACCCAGCGCCACCAGCAGCCCATGCCAGTAAAGCCAGCAGCACCGCAGCGCGCCAGAACTCCAGCACCCCAGCAGCGCCCGCACCCCAACAGCGGCAGCTCCAGCGCCACCAGCAGCGTCAGCACCCCCAACAGGGCAGCTCCAGCGCCCGCAGTGCCAGTGCAGCACCACCAGCAGCACCCGCGGCAGCGCCAGCACATCCAGCGCCACCCGCAGTGCCAGTGCCAGCACCCCAAAAGGCCACCAGCAGGCCGTGCCAGCACCCCCAGCCACCAGCGGGGAGCGCCAGCACCCCCAAAGCGCCCCCAGCAGTGCCAGTGCCAGCACCCCCAGCAGCCCAGCGGGCACGCCAGCACCCCCACGCGCCCCCCGCAGTGCCATGCCAGCCCCACCAGCAGGCCAGCCCACCAAAAGTGCCAGCTCCAAAGCCCCCATGCAGCCCCCACCAGCGGCAGGGGGAGCACCACCAGCAACGGCAGCACCACCAGCACTGCCCCCATGTGGGGGACGTCAACAGGCCCTGTCTCAGAAGCCGCCTCACCCCGCTCCGATTCATGCACACACCTCAGCTGAAAAATGTGGTTTTTTTTATTGATTTTTTAATTTGAATAGTAATTTTATATTTAAAAAAAGGGGCAAATCTTTTACTATAATTTTGGGCAAATGTTATATAATGTTGTACTGTATTTTTTTCAGAGTGCAGGACGCATGGGCTGGGAAGATGTACATGTGCTTCTTTCCCGAGTGGGCCCATACCCAAAATTTTTTTATTGGGAAAAATTTTAAAAACATGCTCCCAACAAGGAGCTTTAGGTGAGGGGAGCACTTTTATTTATTTTATAAAAACATGACTTTCCATCCCTAATGGCAATTTTCAGCAAGACAGTTTTCAGTCATTGTGTTTTTAATGCAATTACCTTAAATCATGCAAGGAAATTCAGTAAAAACTACAACAGTCGAGAGATGTTTTTTTCCTTTAAACTGCCCCTTTCCCGTGCAATACGTAAGCCCTGTTTGTAACAATTTTTATAGGTGTCAACGATATTTGACAGTGCTTTTGCAAAATACAACCAATCAATGTGGTAAAGCCACTGTTAAATTTAACCTATGCGAGACTGCCCTCTGGCAGAAAAAATTTGGAAAAAACGGGTATGTATGGGTGTTAAAGACTTTGCATTTTGGGAAAAATTGAATATGCATTTTTCAAGCAACAGGGATTTTTGTATTTTTTTTGACTGCTTCAGATTGATCCAGCGGACACAATGTAATTGTGGGAAAATTTTCAATGAGAAAACCCTCATTGGGTGTTGGTGGTAAGAGGAGCACTGCGAACTCTGCTACAGCCATTTTATTGTCATTTTTTGGGTATGCTTTCATAAATCTTAGTTATTTTAAAAATTTACCAAAACCTGACAGAAAAATTTTAGTAAAAATCCTAACACAGGGGGTTTTTGACTAATGTATATGTGTTTCCATGTAAAAATAAAAGGTTATGTACCCACATGAGAGCAGAACGCTATTCTTAGATCCATGGGGGGAAAAAAAAGGAAAAATAAAGAAGTGCCCGGAGTCAACGAGGTTTTAAAAATTGATCTAAAATGTAGTTTTACTTCTACCGATGAGTTGCAAATGATTTTGTGCAATTTTTTTCAAATTACTTTAGAGCCTTATGAGGAAAAAAAGGGTGCCAGGTTTCAAGGTGGAAATGCAGCCTCTCCCTCATGGAAAGTCAACAAGATGGCAATTCGTGGGGGGGTCCGGCCTTAAAATGAGTGTGAAGTCCCGTTTCCTTAAAATCTTTTTCAAAATCAAAATTTAGAGCAATCAATTACAGGAAAATGTTTACCAGATTTTATACATGCTGTTTTAGGTGTTTATTTTATACCAAAACTTTTCATTTCATGTTTTATTTGTATGTAGTCAATTTGGGGAAAAAGTCAAAGATGCAATCCTTGCCTTTACTTATCAAACTTTTTGAAATTTTCAGAGAAAAAATTTTTCAGGGGGAGGCAAAAATGTTGAGACTTAGAGAAGGCAGTGGAAAATTTTGGTGGACATACCTTCCCTCCTCAGGAATTGGTTTTGTTTTCCTTTTTTCCCCAACAATGTCAATCACTTTGTTGTTGTTTTTTTGCATGTTATCTCAAAATATGCAAAAATATAAGCAAGTGAATTAAAATTGTGAATTTGTTTGTCTGAAAGTGAAAAAAGCAGCTGTGCTTTTTTTTGCGGAATGGAGGGCCAGGCCAAGATGAATCACAATGGGGAAGTCTTCATACCCCCAAAATTGACAAAAAACATAAAAAGGTTTTTTTTTGATTTTGTCAATGTTAGGGTTGCAGAAATAATTACAACCTTCTGCATTGCCGAATGTGCTTGTTTTTCTGTTGACATGTAAGATTACTTACTTTCAATTGTACAACATGCTGTAGGAAATTCAATTTTTTGTCAGAACACTATATTTATGTTGGTGAGAGCATCCAAAAATTTAAGGAATATTAAGGATATTAATAGTCAATAAATTTAGTGTTTATCCTATATTTAGGGGTACCCTATAAAGTAAAACTTATTAACCACTACACATCCCTGTTTGCCCAGATTTGCTGTGACAGCTCTGAGAGGTGGTACCACCATCAATGTGTCCAGAGACCTTCCGTGGAGGAGGAGTACTTGTGCCCTGCATGCACATAAGTTTGTGGGCTTTTCTGCTGGATCTTTTTTTTTTTTTTTTTTGGACTTTTTCACCTTTTTTTTTTTTTAGGTTGCAATTCTAATTTCCACAGTATTTAATTTATAATTTACTCATTTATTTTATTGTGCATTTTTATATTGTTAGAATATTTGTATTATTGATATATTTATTTTTATGTTCTTTTTTATTAAGACACCGTTTTAAAAAGTTGTTGTTTATTGTGATGACTGTTCAGTGTTCAGTAAATGGTGATTTGTGTCAATAAATCTGACTGGTTCGGATAAGTAGAGTGCGTTTCATCCATGTGGCACTTTCCTAGTTCAAGTTAACTAGGGGTGCACATCGCAGCAAGTAGAATAACACAGCCCTGCCATGAAAAGCATCCCCCTGTAATTTTTTTCTGTTGATCCCAGCATCAAATGTTTTTCACAGTCTAGAGATGGGACTAGTGTGTGTAACCAGAGTGAGTTTCATCCATGTGACACTTTCCTAGTTCAAGATAACTAGGGGTGCACATCGCAGCAAGTAGAATAACACAGCCCTGCCATGAAGAGCACCCCTCCTGTAATTTTTTTCTGTTGATCAAGGCATCAAATGTTTTTCACAGTCTAGAGATGGGACTAGTGTGTATAACCAGAGTGAATTTCATGCATGTGACACTTTCTTAGTAAAGGTTAACTGGGGGGTGCACAAAACAGGAAATGGAAAACAAGGTCTAAATGCAACTCACCTGTATATTTTTGTTCTCTTTTATCCCAGCATCAGGTACTTTAAACAGCATACAGATTTGGTGGATATATTTATTATATTTCATTTTATTATTAAGCAGCATGAAAAATATTTCATATCTTAAAAACAAGACGGAGAGAGCATATCCTTTAATGTTGACAAACACATGACAATCAGTCTAATATGCACTTCAAATTCTTTCATCTTTATCTTTTCATTGTAGGACACATCTGAATCAGAATGTTATTGTTTTCGACCTAAATGAACCTGAATGGCAAGAAAACCTACATCATATTCAGCCTATTTAGCCACGTTATACATTCAAATTGCTCAAAAAATATGTTTCATTTTGTAATTATAGCTGGAGTACATTTCCACACAATATCATAGCATAGCCTACTGAAAGGTGTTGGTTTGCGTTCGTTTAAATTGATTTTGTGTTAAGAGGAACATCGGTTATTTGCACTCTTGAGATGAGTTTTAAATAGTGTGACGAACCAATGTCATTCTGTTCTTTTCCCTTCACAAATACTTAAATCACGAGACAGTATTTCCCCCAGCGTTTGATTGCGATATTGAGGCGAATTGCTTCACTTTTCCAACAGCAGAGCGGAGGGGGTGCTTTTCACGGCAGGGGTGCATACGATGGCACAAAACCGGCATTGCGGTCAGATCAACAAGCATACCTGAAGAGCTCTGGATACGGATGCACAGAGGATGCAGGGGAGGAATGAAGCAGCGGAGGAAGAGAACCGGGTCGAAGCTACGGAGGCTTATTGAGAAGAGGCGATATAAGCCGTGTCTCCCCTCTCTCATCATGGGCAACGTGAGGTCGCTGGCTAATAAGATGTAAGCGCCAACAGCACTCGCCAGGAGTCAGCGGGTTGTACCGGGAGTGTAGCCTCATGTGCTTTATGGAGACATGGCTGCACCAGGACATACCAGACAAACAATGTCTCCATCAGCGGCTTTCAGGACTGTTCGGGCCGACCGGGATTTGCACCAAGAGCGGTAAGCGCAAGGGAGGGGAGCTAGCTGTTCTACTCAACAACCGTTGGTGTAATCCTGGTCACATTACCATCAAGGAACGTATCTGTTGCCCGGACACTGAGCTGTTGGCTGTTGGACTCAGGCCGTGTTGTTTGCCATGGGAGTTTTCACATGCCATTGTTGTGAACATGTACATCCCTCCCTCTGCCAACCCGACGTGGGCGTGTGACGTCATTCACTACGCCATAGCCCTTCTCCAGACTCAACACTTGAGTGCATTCATCGACATCTTGGGTGACTTCAATCACGTCACCATGGCAACAACACTTTGTTGTTTTTACACTAGTATGTTAACCACTGCTGTATATATTTGTACATATTGCTTTATATAATATGCTGTACATATTTTTAATATTTTATTTTTATCTCTACATCATATTTCTATCTTAATTTCTATATTTTATTTTTCTATAATGGGTGCAAACTGTAACACTAACAATTTCCCCCCCGGGATCATTAAAGTATTTCTGATTCTGATGTGTGTGTGTGTGTGTGTGTGTGTGTGTATATATATATATATATATATATGTATATATATATATGTATGTATATGTATATGTATATATGCTGTACAGCAGAAGGGGCTGCTGTGCCATGGGCCCAACTAGTGGCAGGCAGCATAACATATCCTATGATTTTTAATGTTTGTAATGTGGAAACTAGCTTCTAAACCAGGGGTGCCCAACCTTTTTTGACCCAAGATCTTCTTTTCAAATAGCCAACCTCCCGAGATCTACCAGTCCAGTGTCAACATTGCAAACCCACACACATCATTTCCAGCCTGCAGTAACTAACCTCACCTCCCTTTTTTTATATACAGAACACAAAACAAAAATATATTTAACAACATAAAACTTCAACAAAGACAATACATATCCTAACAACAAAAACTTACAATAAAACCACACATATCCAACAACATAGTACAAAACAAAACATATCCAACGATGCATAACTGCAACAAAACAAAACATACAGTTAAACATAAAAAAAATAGTGCTGTCAAACGATTAAAAATTTTAATCAGATTAATCACAGGGTTGGTTGCTGGATTAATTTCGATTATCACGATTAAATATCATTCATTTTTTATCTATATTAATAGTGTTTCATTTTGCATGAGCAAACAGACTCAAGAAAGAAGGGAATATATATGCACGTGTTTATTAAACACCTTTAAAGGTTAACAAAAAACTTGTCTCTTTTTCCAAACAAACATTTATCCACATTAATGTGGCCCTGTTATTCATGTTTTTGTATTAATGCAGCAGGATCATTTACATCAGTGTCACTCTGAGCAGACAGCAAACTGCACACCGACACACACCGAGGAGATGAAGAGGAGAGACAGAGTCTGGACTCTTCATCATGACTGACAATAACGCAGCGCAGTCACAAACGTTTTGTGGAGGAGACCAGTGTCTGTCAGTTTGGACTTTAGAAAGACCGATATTTTTATCTGTAGTGTTTAAACCACAGAACTGTACAGTAACATCAGGATTCATCATCAATAAAGTTTTTATATCGGTCAGTACTTCATGCACACTAATTTTTTTTTAAATTTTTTTTTTGGGGGCCCGGGGGGGGGGGGGCCCCTGTGGGAAAAACCCCCCCCGGGGTTTGGGGAAAGTTTGGGGGGCCCCCCCCCGCCCCAAAAAATTTTTTTTAAAAAACCCCCAAAAACCCCTTTTAAATTTAAAAAAAACCCCCCCCCCCCAAGTTTTCCCCCCCCCTTTTTTTTCAAAAAAAAAAAAAAAAATTCAAAAAAAAAAAAAAAAAAAAAATTTAAAAAAAATTTTTAAAAAAAACAAAAAAAAAAAAAAAAAAAATTTTTTTTTTTTAAAAAAAAAAAAATTTCCCCCCAAAAAATTTTTAAATTAATTTTTTTCCCCCCGGGGGGGGAAAAGGGAAAAAAATTTTTTTTTTTTTAAAAAATTTTTTTCCCGGGAAAAAAAAAAAAGGGAAAAGGGGGGGGTTTTATTAAAAAAAAAATTTAAAAAAAAAATTTTTTTTTTCCCCCCCAAAACCCCTTTTTTTTTTAAAAAATTTTTTTAAAAACCGGGCCATCCATTTTTTTAAAATTTTAAAAAAATTCCCCAAAAACCCCAAAAAAAATTTTTTTAAAAATTTGGGCCCCCCCCAAAGGAAAAAGGGGGAAAAAAATTTTTTTTAAAAAATTTTTTGGGGGGAATTTTAAAACCCTTTTTTTTTTAAAAAACCCAAAAAGGCCCCCCCGGGGGGGGCCAAAAAAAATTTTTTAAACCTTTTTTTTTAAAACCCCCCCCTCCCCCCAAAATTTTTTTTCCCCCCGGTTTTTTTGGGTTAAAAAAAAATTTTAAAGGAAAAGGGGGGGAAAAAACCCCCCCCCCCCGGGGGGGAAAAAAAATGAAAAAAAAATTTTTTTTCCCCGGGGCCCCCCCTTTCCCTTTTTTTCCCCCCCCTTTTTCCCGGGTTTAATTTTTTTTTTTTTTGGGGGGTTTTTCCCAAAAAAACCCCCCCCCTTTTTTTTCCCTTTTTTTTTGGGTTTTCCTTTTTTTTGGGGGGGCCCTTTTTAAAGGGGGGGGCCCCCCAAACCCCCCTTTTTCCCCCCGGGTTCTTTTAAAACAAAAAGGAACCCACTTGGGGGAAAAGGGAAAAAAATTTTGGGGACCCAAGGTTAAACCCCCAAAAGAAACCCTTTAAAAGGGGTTTTTTTTTTTTTTTTTAACCCCCAAAAGGTTTTTTTTAAAAACGGGGGAAAGGGGGGAAAAAAAAAAATTTTTTCTTAATTTTTTGGGGGGCCCCCCCCTTTTTTTTTTTTTTGGGGTTTTTTTTTTTTTAAAAGGGGGGAAAAAAAATTTTTTTTTTCCCCCCCCCCGGGGGAAATTTCCAATTTTTTCCCCGGGGGGGAAAAAAAAATTTTGGTTAATTTTTTTAAAAATTTTTTTTAAAAAATTTTTTTCCCAAAAATTTTAAAAATTTTTTTTTTTGGGGGCCCCTTTTAAAAAAAAAACCCCCCAAAAAAAAAAAAAAAAATTTTTTCAATTTTTTTTTAAACCCCCCCGGGGGGAAAAAAGAAAAAAAAAAGGGGGGGCCCCCCTTTTGGCCCCCCTTAAAAAAACCCCCCCCTTTTTTCCCCAAAAAAAAAAAAATGAAAAAAAAAAAGGGGGGGGCTTTTAAAAAAAAGGGCCCCGGGGAAAAAAAATTTTTTTTTTAAAAAAAAATTTTTTTCCTTTTTTTTTTTTTTTGGGGGGGGGAATTTTTTTTTTTTTTAAAAAAAAAAATTTTTTCCCCCCCGGGGGGGGGCCCCTTTTTTTTTTAAAAAAAAAAAAATTTTTTCCCCTTTTTTTTTTTAAAAAATTTTTTTTCCAAAAATTTTTTTTTTTGGGGGAAAAAAAAAAAAATTTTTTTTTTTTTTTAAAATTTTTTTTTTTTTAAATTTTCCCCTTTTTAAAACAGGTTTGGTTTTTTTTTTTTGGGGGCCCCCCGGGGGGCCCCTTTTAACCCCTTAAAAGGGGGGGAAAAAAATTTTTTTTTCCCTTTGGCCAAATTTTTTTTTTAAAAATTTTTTTTTTAAAAAAAAAAGGGGGAAAAAGGGGGGGGGAAAAAAAAAAAAACCCGGGGGGTTTAAAAAAAACCCCCCCAAACCCTCGGGGGTTTTCCCGGGCCCAGGAAAACCCCGGGGGGAAAAAACCCCCCCCCCTTTTTTCCGGGGGGAAAAAAACCCCCTTTTTTTTAAAAAAAAAAGGGTTTTTGGGGGGTTTTTTTTTTTAAAAACCCTTTTTTTTTTTTTTGGGGGTTTAAAATTTGGGTTTTTGGGGGGAAAAAAAAAAACCCCCCCCCCGGGGGGGAAAAAAAAAAAAAAAACCCCAAAAAAAAAAACCCAAAAAAAAATTCTCCCGGGGAAAAAAAAAAAGGGGGTTTTTTTCCCAAAAAGGGTTTTTTTTTTAAAAAAAAAAAAAAATTTTTTAAAAAAACCCAAAATTTTTTTTACCCCCAAAAATTTAAAAAATTTTGGGGGGGGCCCCAAAAGGGGGGGCCCGGGGGGGAAAAAAAATTTTTTTAAAAAAAAAAAGGGGTTTTTTTTTTTAAAAAAAACCCCCAAAAACCAAAAGCCCAAAACCCCCCTAAAAAAATTTTTTTTTAATTTCCCCCCCCGGGGGGGGGAAAAAAAACAAAAAAATTTTCCTTTGGGTTTAAAAAATTTTTTTTTCCATTAAAAAAACCACAAAAAATTCTTTTTTTAAAACCCTTTTCTTTTTTTTTTTTGGGGGGGGTTTTTTCCCCCCCCAAAAAAAATTCCCCCTTCTTTAAACCCCGGGGGTTTTTTTGGGTTTCCCTTTTTTTCCCCTTTTTTAAAAAAAAGGGGCTGGAAATTTGGGGTTTTTTTTAAAAAAGGGGGTTTTTTCCCCAAAAAAAAAAAAATTTTTTAAAAACCAAACCCCAAAAAAAAAATTTTTGGGACCTTTCCAAAAAAACCCCTTTTTTTTCCCCCTTTTTCCCAATTTTTTTTAAAAAAATTTCCAAAAAAAAAAAAAAAAAAAGGGAAAAAAAAAGGGGGAAAAAAAAAAAAATTAAAAAAGGGGGGGTTGGGGGTTTTGGGGGAATTTTTTCTTTTAAATTTTGGGTTTTTTAAAAGGGGGTTTTTTTTTTTGGGGAAAAAAACCCCAAAAAACCCCCAAACCTTTTTCCGGGAAAAAAAAACCCCCCCCCGGGGGGAAAAAAAAATTTTTTCCGGGGTTTTAAACCCTTTAAAATTTTTAAAAAAAATTTTTGGGGGAAAAAAGGGGGAAAAAATTTTAAAACCATTTTTTTTAAACCCCCCCAAGGGGGGGAAAATTTCCCCCTTTTTAAAAAATTTTTTGGGGTTTTTCCTGAAAAAAAATTTTTTTTGGGGGGGCCCCCCGGCCCTTTTTTTTTTTGGGGGGGGAAAAAAAAACCCCCCCCCAAAAAATTTAAAATTTTTTTAAAATTTTTGGGGTTTTTTTTTTTTTTTGGGGGGGGGAAAAAAAAGGGGGGGGGGCTTTTGGGGGGGGGTTTTGGGGGGGTTTTTGGGGGCCCCAAAAAAAAGTTTTTAAAAAGGGGGGGGAAAAAAAAAAACCCCCCCCCCCCAAAAAAAAAAAATTTTTTTTCCCCCGGGTTTTTCCCTTTTTTTTTTTTTTGGGGGGGGGGGGGCCCCCCCCCCTTTTAATTTAAAGGCAAAAACCCCTTCCCCCCCTTTGGGGGGGCCTTTTAAAACCCCGGGGGGGGGGGCCCCCCGGGGGCCCCCCCCAAAAAAAGGGGGCCCGGGGGGAGGCCCGGGAAAAAAAATTTTTTTTTTTTTTTTTTTTTTTTTTTAAAAAAAATTTTTTTTTTTTTAAAAAAAAAACCCCCAAAAAAAGGGGGGGGCCCCCGGGGGGAAATTTTTTTTTAAAAATTTTTTTTCCGGGGGGAAAAATTTTAGGCCACCCCTTTTTCCCCCCCGGGTTTTAAACCCAGAAAAAAAAAAAATTTTCCCAAAAAAAAAAAAATTTTGGGCCCCCGGAAAAACCCAACGGGAAAGGGCCGGGCCATTTTTTTTTTTGGGGTTTTTTGGGCCCCCCCTTTTTTTTCCCCCCAAAAAAAAAGGGTTTAAAATTTTTTTAAAATTAAACTATTTTTTGGGGAAAAATTTTAAAAACCCCCCCCGGGGGGGGAAAAAGGGGTTTTGGGGGGGTTTTTTTCCCCCCCAAAAAAAAAAAAAAAAAATTTTTTTTCCCCCCCCAAAAAAAAATTTTTAAATTGTCCCCCCCTAAAAAAATTTTTTAAAAAAATTTTCCAAAATTTGTCATATGCCCCTACGGGCCCAAAAAAAAATTTTTTTTTTTTTTGGGGGTGTTTTTGGGGGAATTTTTTTTTGGGGGGGTTTGGAATGCTATATTGTAAATTTTTTTTTTTTTTTTCCCCCCCCCCGGGGGGGGGGGTTTTTCCCAAAACCAAAAAGGGAACCCCCTTTTCCTTTTCCCCCCCCCTTTTTTTTTTTCCCCCTGAAAAAGTGATTTTTTTATGGGCGGGAAAAAAGGGGGGCCCCCCTTTTTAAAAACCCCCCCGGGGTTTCCCCAACCATGAAAAAAAAAAAAAAACCCCCCCCCAAAAAAAAAAACCCCCCCCCCCAAAAAAGGGGGGTTTTTTTTTTTTTTTCCCCCCCCTTTTTGGGGTTTTTTTGGGGGAAAAAAATTTTAAAAGGTTAAAAATTTTTTTTTTAAAAAAATTTTAAAAATTTTAAAAAAGTTGGGGGTTTGGGGGGGGTGGGGGGGGGGTTTATTGCCCCAAATTTTTAAAATTTCCCAAACCCCCTCCCAAAAAAACACCGGGCCCCCCCAAAAAAAAAATTTAAAAAATTTTTTTTGGGCCCCCCCCGGGGGGAAAAAAAAGGGGGGTTTTAATTTTGGGGTGTTTTAATTTGGAATTTTTCCCAAAAAAAAAAAAAAGGGGGGGTTTTTTTTTGGGAAAAGGGCCCTTAAAAAGGCCCCCCGGGGGGGGAATGTCGTTTTTCCCAAAAAAAGGGGGAAAAATTTTTTTTGGGGGCCCTTTTTTAAAAAATTTTTTCCCTTTCCTTAAAATTTTAATTTTTAAGTGGGGGGGCTAAAAAAACTCCGCCTTCCCCCTTTTGGGTTTTAAAAAAATTTTTTAAATTTTTGGGTTTTAAAAAAAAAAAAAAGGGGGGGAAAAAAGGGGGGGGGGGGGCATGGCATCGACTTTTTTTTTTAAAAAAAAAATTTTTTAAAAAAAAAAAAAACCCCCCTTTTTAAAGTTTTATTATAATTCCCCCCCCCAAAAAAAATTTTTTGGGGAAAAAAGGGGAAAAAGGGGAAAAAAAACCCGAATTTTTGGGGGGGGGGGGGAAAATTCCCCCCCCCCGGGGGGGGGGCCCGGGGGGCCCGGGGGGGGGGCCCCCGGGGGGCCCCCGGGGGGGGGGGGGGGTTGGGGGTTTTGGGTTTTTTTTTTTTTTTTTTTCCCCTTTTTTTTTTTTTTTTTTTTTCCCCCAAAAATTTGGGGGAAAAAAACCCCAAAAAAAAGGCATTTAAAGGGGGGGGGAAAAAAAATGGGAACCCCAAAAACCCCCCCAAAGGGTTTTCCCCCCCCAAAAAATTTTTTTTGGGAAAAAAAAAAAAAAAGGGGGAAAAAAAGGGGGGGGGAAAAATTTTTTTTTGGGGGGGTTTTTTTTTTAAAAACCCCCAAATTTTTTTTTTTTTTAAAAAAAAAAAAATTTTTTAAAAAAAAAATTTTTTTTTTTTTTTTTCCCCGGGGGCGGGTTTTAAATTTTGGGAAAAATTTTTTTTAACCCCAAAAAAGGGGGGGGAAAATTTTTTTTTGTTTTAAAAAAAACCCCCCTTTTTTAAAAAAAAAATTTTCCCCCCCTTTAAAAAAGGGGGGGAAAAAAAAAATTTTTTTTTTTTTTTTTGGGGGGGCCCCCCCAAAAATTTTTTTTTTTTTGGGGGGGGTTTTTTTTTTTTAACCCCCCGGGGGGGGGGGGTTTTTTTAAAAAAAAAACCCAAATTTGTTTGGGGCCCCCCCCCGGGGGGCCCCCCCAAAAGGGGAAAAAAGGGGTTTGGGTTTTGGCCAAAGGGGGGCCCCCAAAAACCCCCCCTTTTAAAAAAATTTTTTTTTTAAGGCCCCCACGCCCAAAAAACCCCGGCCCCCCCCCCCGGGGGGGGGGTTTTTTAAAACCCCCTTTTTTTCCCCAAAGGGAAAAAAACCCCCCCCCCCCCCTTTTTTAAAAAATTTTTTTTTTTGGTTTTTTAAAAAAAAAACCCCCAAGGGGTTTGGGCCCCGGGGGGGGGGGGCCCCCAAAAAAAAAAAAAAAAAATTTTGGGTTTTTTTAAAGGGGGCCCCGGGGGAAAAATTTTTTCAAAAATTTTTAATTTCTTTCCCCCCCCCAAAAAAAAAAAAATTTTTTTTTAAAGGGGTCCCGGCCCCCAAAATTTTAAAAAAATTTTAAGGAAAGGGGGGGGGGAAAAAAAAAAATTTTTTTTTTCCCGGGGGAAAAAAAATTTTTTTGGGGGGGGGGGAAAAAAAAAAAAAAAAAAAATTTTAAAAAAAAAATTTTTTTAAAAAAAAGGGGAAAAAAGGGAAAACCCCCCCCCGGGGGGCCCCCCCCCCCCCCCAAAAAAAAATTGTTTTGGGGGGAAAAAAGGGGTTTCCAAATTTTAAAAAGGGGGGGGTTTCCCCCCCCCCCCCCGGGGGGGGGGGCCCCCCCGGGGGCCCCCGGGGGGGAAAAGGGGGGGGGGGGGGAAAACCCCAAAAGGGAAATTTAATTTTGGGGGGGCCGGGGGCCCCCCAAAATTGGGGTTTTTTTTTTAAAAACCCCCCGGGGTTTTTTTAAAAAAAAACCCAAATTTCCCCCCTTTAAGTTTTAAAATTTGGGTTTTGGTTTTGGGGGGGGAAAAAAGGGAGGGCCCCCCCCCCGGGGGGGGGTTTAAAAAAAAATTTTTTTTTCCCCTTTTTTTAAAAAAAAACCCGGGGGGCCCCCGGGGGGCCCCCCCCGGGGGGGGCCCTTTTTAATTTTTTTTTAAACCCCCCAAAAAAATTTTTTTAAACCCCCTTTTTTGGGGAATTTTTTTTATTAAATTTTTTTAAAAATTTTTTATGGAAAATTTTGGGGGGGTTTTAAAAAAAAAACCCCCCCAAAAAGGGTTCCCTTTTTTGGGGGGAAAATTTTGGAAAAAATTTTTTTGGGGGGGAAAAAGGGGGAAAAAAAAAAAAAATTTTTAATTTTAACCCCCCCAAAAAAAAACCCCAAATTTTTTTTAAAAAGGGGGGGCCCCCCCCCCTTTAAAAAAAAAAGGCCTTTGAATTTGGGTTTTTTTTTTTTTTTTTTTAAAAACCCCCCCCGGGGGGGGTTTTTTTAAAAAAAGGGGGTTTTTAAAAAAATTTTGGGGGGGGGTTTTTTCCCCCAAAAGGGGGGGGTTTAAAATTTTTTCCCCCCCCGGGGGGGCCCCGGGGGGCCAAACCAAAAAAAAAAAATTTTCCCCCCCCCAAAACCCAAAAAATTTTTTTTCCCAAGGGCCCCAAAAAAAAAGGGGGCCTTTTTTTCCCCGGGGGGTTTTTTTCCTTTGAAAAAAACTCCCTTTTAAAACCCCCAAAAAAAAAAAAAAATTTTGGGGTTTTTTTTTTCCCAAAAAAAATTTTTTTGGGGGGGGTTTCTTTTAAAAAAAAACCCCTTTTTTTTAATTTTCCCCCCCCAAAAAAAAATTTTTGGGGGGGAAAAAGGGGGAACCCTTTTTAAAAAAACCCCCCCCCTTGGGGCCCCCAAACTTTTTTTTTTCCCCCGGAAAAAAAAAAAAAACCCCAAAAAAAAAAAAAAAGGGGGGGATTTTGGAAAAAGGGGTTTTTTTTTCCGGGGGGCCCGGGGGAAAAAAAAAACCCAAAAAAAAATTTTTTTTTTTTTTAAAAAACCAAAAATTTTTTTTTTTGGGGGAAATTTTGGTTTGGGGGGGGGGGTAAAGGGGGGGGCCCCAAAAAGGAAAAAAAAAAGGGAAAAAGGGCCAAAATTTTCCCCAAAAAAAAACCCAAAAGGGCCTTTGGAAACCTTCCCCAAAAAGGGGTTTTTTTTTTTGGGGGGGGGGTTTCCCTTTTTTTAAAACCCCCGGGGGGGAAAAAAAACCCCCAAAAGGGGGGCCCCAAAAGGGGGGGGGGGGTTTTTTGGGGGGGGGCCCCCCCGGGGAAAAGGGGCCCCCCCCCCTATTTTTTTTAATTTTTAAAATTTTTTTTTTCCCTTTTTTTAAAATTTTTTTTTTCCCCCCCAAAAAACCCCCAAATTTTAAAATTGGGGGTTTTTTGGGGGAAAAAGGGGTTGCCGGGGGGAAAAGGGGGGGGGAAATTTTGGGGGGGGGGGGGGGCCCCCGGGGCCCCAAAATTTTTTTTTTTTCTTTTTTCCCCCCCCAACCCAAAAAAAATTTTTTGGGGTTTTTTAAAAAAAAACCCCAAAATTTTTTAAAATTTGGGGGGGAAAATTTCCCGGGGGGTTTTTTTTCCCCCCTTTTGGTGGCCTTTTAAAAGGGGGCCCCCTTTTTTTTTTAAAAAAAAAAAAAAATTTTTAAAGGGGGGGCCCCCCCGGGGGTTTGGTTTCCCCCAAAAAAGGGGGTTTTAAAAATTTTTTTAAAAATTTTTTTTGGGGGTTTTTTTTTGGATTTTAAACCCGGGGCCCCCCCAAAAAAATAAATTTTTTAAAATTTTTGGGGGTTTTTTTTTTAAAATTTTTTTTTGGGGGGGGGAAAAAAATTTTAAATTTTGGGGGAAAAAATTTTTTTTAAAATTTAAAAAAAAAACCCCCCCCAAAAAACCCCCCCTTTCCCCCCCAAAAAAATAAAAAAAAATTTTTTTTTTCCCGGGGGAAAATTTTTTTTAAAAAATTTTTTGGGGGGCCTTTTTTTTTTTTTCCCCCCCTTTTGGGTTTTGGGGTTTTTGGGGGGCCCCAAACCCAAAAGGGAAACCCCCCGGGGGGAAAAAAACCCCCAAAAAAAAAGGGGGGAAAAAGGGGGGTTTTTTAAAAAATTTTTTTTTTTGGGGGTTTTTTTGGTTTCCCCCCCCGGGGAAAAGGTTTGGTTAAACTTTTTTTGGGGGGGGAAAACCCCCCTTTTAAAAAATTTAAAAATTTTTTTAAAAAAAAAAACCAAAGGGGGGCCCCCAAAAAAAAAAAAAGGGGCCCCAAAAAGGGGCCCTTTTTTTTTCCCCTTTTTTTTAAAGGGGTTTTTTTCCCCTTAAAAAAAAAATTTTTTTTTCCCCCCCCCAAAAAGGGGCCAATTTTTTAAAATTTGGGGGGTTTTTTTGGGGGGGGGGGGGGGGGGTTTTTTTTAAAAAAAAATTAAATTTTAAATTTTTAAAAAACCCCCCCCAAAAAAACCCCCCCCCCCCCCAAATTTAATTTGGAAAAAAAAAATTTTTTTGGGGAAAAATTTAAATTTTTTTTTTTGTTTAAAGGGCCCCCCTTCCCAAAAAAAAAAATTTTGGGGGGGGGGAAAAAAACCCCCCGGGTCCCGCCTTTACCCCGGGGGGGAAAAAGGGGAAAAAAAGGGGGGGAATTTTCCCCCTTTTTTCCTTTTTTTTCCGGGGGTCCGGGTTTTAAAAAAATTTTTTTTTAAAAAAAAAACCCCCCCCAAAAAAAAAAAAGGGAAAAAATTTAATTAAACCAATTTTTTAAAAAAAATTGGTTGGGAAAAGGGGGGGGGGAAAAACCCCTTTTTTTTGCCGGGGAAAAAAAAAAAGGGTTTTTCCCCCCCGGGGGTTTTTTTCCCGGGGGGGCCCCCCAAAACCCCAAAATTTTTTAAATTTTTGGGGGGAAAAAAAAAGGTTCCCTTTTTTTGGGGGGGGGGTTTTAAACCCCCCCGGGGTTTTGGGGAAAATTTTTTGGGGGGGGTGGGGCCCGGGGGGGGGGCCCCCCCCCGGGGCCCGGGGGGCCCCCCCCCCGGGAATTGGGGAAAAAAAAAAAAGGGGGGGGGGTTTTGGGCCCCCCCCCAAAAAGGGGCCCTTTTTGGGGGTTTTTTTTTTTTTTTTTTTATTTTTTAAACCCCCCGGGGGGGGGGGAAAAATTTTTGGGGGGGGCCCGGTGATTGGAAAAAAAAATTTTTTTTCCCCCTAAAAAAACAGGGTTGGGGGGGGGGGAAAAAAAAAAACCCCCATAACTTTTTTGGGGGGGCCTTTTTTTCCCCCCCTTTTTTTTAAAAAAAAACCCGGGGGTTTTTTTTTGTTTTTCCCCCCCCCCGAAAAAATGGAAATTTTTTTTAATTTTTTTTTGGGGGGGAAAAAAAAGGGGGGGCCCGGGGTTTTTAAAAACAAATTTTTTTTAAATTTTTTCCCAAAATTTCCCAAAAAAACCCCCTTTAAAAAAAAAGGGTTAAAATTTTTTTTAAAAAAATTTTAAAAAAAATTTTTTCCCTTTTTCCCCCCCCAAAAAAAAAAAAGGGGGTTTTTAAAAAAAGGGGGGGGTTTAAAAAAACCCCCCCCCCCGGAAAAAATTTTAAAATTTTTCCCCCCCCCCTTTTTTTTCCCCCCAAAAAATTTTTTTTTTTTAAAAAAAAATTTTTTTTGGGTTTTTTGGGGGGGGTTTTTTTTTTAAAAAAAAACCAAAAAACCCCCAAAACCCAAAAAAAAAGTTTAAAAAGGGGGGAAAAAACGCCCTTTTTTTTCCGGCCTTTTTTAAAAAAATTTCTTTCCCCAAAACCCCTTTTTTCCCCTTTTAATTTCCCCCCCCCCCCTTTTTTTTTTTTAAAAAATTTAAAAAAAATTTTTTGACCCGGAACCCCCCCAAAAAAATTTTTTTTCCCCCCCGGAAAAATTTTAAAAAAAACCCCCCCAAAAAAAAATTTTTTTAAAAAATTTTTTTTTTTAAAAACAAAATTTTTAAAGTTTAAAAACCCCAAAATTTTTCCCCTTTTTTCCCCCGGGGCCAAAAAATTTTTAAATTTTCCCCCCCCAAAAAAAAACCCAAAAAAAATTTCCCCCAAAAAAAAAAATTTTGGGGGGCCCCCCCCGGGGGCCGGGGCCCCCCCCCCTTTTTTTTGGGGGGGGGGGGAAAAACCCCCCTTTTCCCCCCCCCCCGGGTTTTGGGGGGCAAGGGGGGGGGGGGCCCAAGGAGAACCCTTTGGGGGGGGGGCCCCCCCTTTTTTCCCCTTTTTTTTTTTGGGGGGGGGGGGGAAATTTTTTTTAAAAAAAAAGGGGGGGGGGCCCCTTTTTTTTTTTTTTTTTTTTGGGGTGGGGGTAAAATGGGGGGGGCCCCGGGGGGGCCCTTTTTCCCCCCCAAAAAAAATTTTTCCCCCGGGGAAAAAAAACCCTTTGGAAAAAAAAAATTTTTTTTAATTTGGGGTTTTCCCCCCTTTTAATTTTTTTTCCCCCCCCTTTAAAAAACCCCCCCCAAAATTTTTTTTTCCCCCTTTAAAATTTTTTTAAAAAATTTTTTTTTCCCCCCCCAAAAAAGGGGGGGGTTAATTTTTTTAAAAAAAAAAAATTTTTTTTGGGGTTAAAAATTAAAAAATTTCCCCAAAAAAATAAAAACCCCCCTTTAAAAATTAAAAAAAAAAAAAACCCCCCCGGGGGGAAACCCCTTTTTGGGGTTTTTTTTTTTAAAAACCCCCCCAAAAAGGTTTTTTTGGGGAAAAAAATTTTAAAAAGGGGTTTTGGGGGGGCCCGTTCAACGCTGCTTGCAGCTTAATTATTATTTTTTTTAGAACTAAATCGCTTATTTGGGGGCTTTATCATATTCGAAAACGCGCAAATTTTGGCGGTCGCATCAGTCGTGGTGAAAATTTACGAATATTAGGGTCTTTGGCGGTGGGCGGTCCAAAATGGCTAGGCCACGCCCCTCAAACTGCAGCCCCTGCGGCTCATTTAACCGACATGCACGAAAATTGGTACCCACATGTATGACACCCAGACGCACA
This sequence comes from Lutjanus argentimaculatus, assembly GCA_034769285.1. NCBI lineage: Eukaryota > Metazoa > Chordata > Actinopteri > Lutjaniformes > Lutjanidae > Lutjanus > Lutjanus argentimaculatus. The sequence goes on from JAWZSL010000023.1 coordinate 8,187,395, forward strand.
AAAAAGTCTCTTGCACCCATAGGCTAAACCCAACAGGAAGTCAGCCATTTCGAATTTGGCGGCCATTTTTGGCGTTTTCCACGTTTTGTATTTTAACGAACTCCTCCTACAGATTTAATCGGATTGACTTCAAAATTTACCTGAGCGAGCTCGACTACCATGTGATGAAAAGTTATTAAAAGATCTTCATTACATCGAAGGGCGCGAGCGCTGCGGAAGGTCAAATTTTGATGTCTCGCCATAAAACACGAGATTGCTATAACTTTGGGATTAAAGCTCCGATCTGCACCAAACTTCACAAGATCAATAACAGCCCCGCCCTGAACAAGTCTACATGCTCAAATTTTGCAATTGTCATAGCGCCCCCTGCTGGCGACAGGAAATGCCATGTTTTAGACTTTGATGTACTGCTCTGAGCACGTTGACCATATCCAACTCAAATTTGGTCAGAAAGGCCATAACATGTTGATAATGCTATATTATGAAGATCATGATGTCTTGTCAAAGGGCGTCGCCGTGACGGAGCGGCGAAGGTCAACTTTTTCGCCAAAACACAATAAGTGCCCATAACTTCAGTGTCCTTGGTCGAATCTTTCTGAAACTTCACATGTTTGTAACTGGACCTGCCCTGAATATATGATATGCATTTCATAAGGGGGCGTGGCTAAATGACTTGGCCACGCCTTTAAACAGTAGCCCCCGCGGCCCGTTTTCACCAACATGCACGAAAATCGGTACACACATGTAGCACACCCAGACGCACAAAAAAGCCTCTTGGACCTATTGGCCAAACCCAACAGGAACTCGGCCATTTTGAATTTGGCGGCCATTTTTGGCGTTATGCACGTGTTGTATTTTATCGAACTCCTCCTACAGGATTAATCAGAACTGCTTCAAAACCACTGTGCGCCATCTAGATAACGTTGTGATCAAAAGTTATTAAAACATTATGCACTCGTTGAAGGGCATGGCCGTGAGGTGGCGGCGAAGTTTGATGTCTCGCCATGAAACATTAAATTGCTATAGCTTTACCATAAATGGTCCGATCTGCACCTAATTTTAAATGCTTGATAATATTCCCACCCTGAACACGTTTACATGCAGAAATTCTGTAATTGTCATAGCGCCCCCTGCTGGCGGCAGGAAATAATATGTTTTAGACTTTGAGGTGCTGCTCTGACCACATTGACCATATTCAACTCAAATTTGGTCAGAAAGGCCTTAACATGTTGGTAATGCTATATTGTAAAGACCATGATTTCTCGTCAAACGGTGCTGCCCTGACAGCGCGGCGACTGTCGATGCTTCGCCAAAACACAGGAAGTGAACATAACTTTAGTTTACTTGGTCGAATCTTCCTGAATCTTAATATGCATGTCACTGGTCCCGCCCTGAGCATATGATATTAATTTCATTAGTGGGCGTGGCTAAATAAACTCCTCCTCCACAACTAATCCAATTGACTTCAAAACTGTTGTGTACCATATAGACAAGTGTGTGATCAAAAGTAATTCATAGAATTGGTCATTGTTGAGCGGTGTGGGTGTGGCGTGGCGTCAACTTTTGATGTCTCGCCATGAAACACGAAATTGTTATAACATGGGACTAAATGGTCAAATCTGCTCCAAACTTCACATGTAAGATAAAAGTCCCGACCTTAACACATCTACATGACACTCAGGAGTCAGACTCATTGTGCCACCTAGTGGAGACAGGAAGTGACATCACATTCCTCCCATGATATCTGAAAGCTTTAAAAATTCAGATCTTCTTTGACTGGGACGAATCAGGCCACGAGGCCGTGGCCGCAAGCACCCCGAGTGGCGCGGGGGTGCGAGGGGCCCGTTCAACGCTGCTTGCAGCTTTAATTATTAGGGCCCGAGCACCGTCCGGTGCGAGGACCCTATTGAATTTCAAGGAATTATATTATTTTTTTTTTTTTTTTTCTTTTTCTTATTACGACAAAAATAAATCGCTTATTTGGGGGCTTTAAACATATTCAAAAACTCACCAAATTTGGCGGTCGCATCAGTCGCGGTGAAAATTTACGTGTATTATGGTTTTCGGCGGTGGCCGCACCAAAATGGCTAGGCCACGCCCCTTAAACTGCGCTCTACTCGCTAGGTTTCACGGATCTCCACGAAAATTGGTACACATGTAGATCATGCCGAGACGCAAAAAAAAGTTCATAGGGACCCATAGGCTAAACCCAACAGGAAGGCGGCCATTTTGAATTTTGTGTCATTTTTGGCGTTTTCCACGTTTTGCATTTTAACCCGAACTCCTCCTACAGGATTAATCAGAACGTCTTCAAAATCGCTGTGTACCAACTAGACTACTTTGTGATCAAAAGTTATTAAAAGATCGCGCTATCGTTGAAGGGCGTGGATGTGAGGTGGCGGCGAATTTTGATGCTCTCGCCATGAAAAACGAAATTGCTATAACTTTAGCATAAATGCTCCGATCTGCACCAAACTTCACATGCTTCATAATAGTCCCGCCCTGAACATGTCTATATAAAAATATTCCATAAATGTCATAGTGCCCCCTACTGGCGACAGGAAATGACATGTTTTACAGTTTGAGGTGCTGCTCTGAGCACGTTGACCATATCTGACTCAAATTTGGTCAGTGAGGCCTTAAGACCTTGGTAATGCTATATTGTGAAGATCATGACGTATCCTCAAACGGCGTTACGCCCAGTGCGCGGCGAAGTCGCTGTTTCGCCAAAACACAGGAAAGTGGCCTTAACTTCACTGTCCTTGGTCATATCTGCCTAAAAACTTCACATGTGTGTTAATGGTCCAGGCCTGAACATGTGATATGAGTTTCGTTGATGGGCGTGGCCAAATGGCTTGGCCACGCCCTTTCAACATCAGCCCCTCCGGCACATTTCACCAACATGCACGAAAATTGGTACACATATGTATGACACCCAGATGCAGAAAAAAGCCTCTTGGACCCATTGGCCAACCCAACAGGAAGTCGGCCTTTTTGCTTTTGGCGGCCATTTTTGCCGTTTTGCACGTGTTGTATTTTAACGAACTCCTCCTACAGGGTTAATCAGAACGGCTTCAAAATCACTGTGTGCCATCTACACAAGGTTGTGATCAAAAGTTATTAAAAGATTATGCTCTTGTTGAAGGGTGTGGCTGTGAGGTGGCGGGGGAAGTTTGATGTCTCGCCATGAAACATGAAATTGCTATAACTTTACCATAAATGGTCCGATCTGCACCACACTTCACATGCTTGATAACAGTCCCTGCCCTGAACACGTCTACATGCAGAAAATTTCTAATTGTCCTAGCGCCCCCTGCTGGTGACAGGAAATACCATGTTTTAGACTTTGAGGTGCTGCTCTGAGCACGTTGACTATATTCAACTCAAATTTGGTCAGAAAGGCCTTAAGATGTTGGTAATGCTATATTGTGAAGACCATGATGTCCCGTCAAACGGTCCTGCCCTGACGGCGCGGCGAATGTCGATGTTTCGCCAAAACACAGGAAGTGGACATAACTTCAGTTTACATAGTCGAATCTTCCTGAATCTTAATATGTTTGTCACTGCTCCTGTCCTGAGCATATGATATTCATTTTGTAAGTGGGCGTGGCTAAACAAACTCCGCCTTCACAACTGATCCGATTGACTGCAAAACTGGTGTGTACCATATAGACTAGTTTGTTATTAAAAGTTATTAAAAGAATTGGTCAGTGTAGAACAGTGTGGGTGTGGCATGGCATCGACTTTTTATGTCTCGCCATGAAACACGAAATTGCTATAACATGAGATTAAATGGTCAAATCTGCTCCTGACTTCACATGTATGATTATAATCCCGGCCTGAACCAATCTGCATGATGCTCACGAGTCATAGTCATAGCGCAACCTAGTGGAGACAGGAAGTAACACCCGATTCCTTCTTACAGTGTACGAAGGGGTGAAAATTCAGCAACTCCTCTGCAAGTCGGCCTCTGGCGGCATGGTCACGGCCACAGTGGGCCCCGAGTGGCACGGGGGCTGCGGTCGCCAGCACCCCGAGTTGCGCGGGGGTGCGAGGGCCCGTTCAACGCTGCTTGCAGCTTTAATTTTTTTTTTTTTTTCTTTTTCTTATTACGACAAAAATTAATCGCTTATTTGGGGGCTTTATCATATTCAAAAACTCACCAAATTTGGCGGTCGCATCAGTCGCGGTGAAAATTTACGTGTATTAGGGTTTTCGGCGGTGGCCGGGCCAAAATGGCTAGGCCACGCCCCTTAAAACAGCGCCCTACTCGCTAGGTTTCACAGATCTCCACGAAAATTGGTACACTTGTAGATCATTCCGAGACGCAAAAAAAAAGGTCATAGGGACCCATAGGCTAAACCCAACAGGAAGGCGGCCATTTTGAATTTCGTGGTCATTTTTGGCGTTTTCCCACGTTTTGCTTTTTAACGAACTCCTCCTACAGGATTTATCAGAACGGCTTCAAAATCGCTGTGTACAAACTAGACTACTTTGTGATGAAAAGTTATCAAAAGATTGCACTATCGTTGAAGGGTGTGGCCGTGAGGTGGCGGCGAATTTTGATGCCTCGCCATGAAAAACGAAATTGCTATAACTTTAGCATAAATGCTCCGATCTGCACCAAACTTCACATGTTTGATAATAGTCCTGCCCTGAACACGTCTATATGAAAATATTCCATAAATGTCATAGCGCCCCCTACTGGCGACAGGAAATGACATGTTTTACAGTTTGAGGTGCTGCTCTGAGCACATTGACCGTATCTGACTCAAATTTGGTCAGTGAGGCCTTAAGACCTTGGTAATGCTATATTGTGAATATCATGACGTATCGTCAAACGGCGTTGCGCCCAGAGTGTGGCGAAGTCGATGTTTCGCCAAAACGCAGGAAAGTGCCCTTAATTTCAGTGTCCTTGGTCATATCTGCCTGAAACTTCACATGTGTGTTAATGATCCAGGCCTGAACATGTGATATGAGTTTCAGTGATGGGCGTGGCCAAATGGCTTGGCCACGCCCTTTAAACATCAGCCCCTGCGGCACATTTCACTGACATGCACCAAAATTGGTACACATATGTATGACACCCACACGCACAAAAAAGCCTCTTGGACCCATTGGCCACACCCAACAGGAAGTCGGCCATTTTGAATTTGGCGGCCATTTTTGGCGTTTTGCATGTGTTGTATTTTAACGAACTCCTCCTACAGGATTAATCAGAACGGCTTCAAAATCACTATATGCCATCTAGACAACATTGTGATCAAAAGTTATTAAAAGATTACGCTCTTATTGAAGGGTGTGGCCATGAGGTGGCGGCGAAGTTTGATGTCTAGCCATGAAACATGAAATTGCTATAACTTTACCATAAATGGTCCAATCTGCATCAAACTTTAAATGCTTCATAATTGTCCCACCCTGAACACGTCTACATGCAGAAATTTTGTAATTGTCATAGCGCCCCCTGCTGGCGACAGGTAATACCATGTTTTAGACTTTGAGGTGCTGCTCTGAGCACGTTGACCATATTCAACTCAAATTTGGTCAGAAAAGCCTTAAGATGTTGGTAATGCTATATTGTGAAGACCATGATGTATCGTCAAACAGGGTTGCCCTGAGAGCGCGGCGAAAGTTGATGCCTCGCCATGAAACACGGAATTGCTATAACATGAGATTAAATGGTCAGATCTGCTCAAAACTTCACATATATGATAATAATCCCGGCCTGAACACATCTACATGAAACTCACGAGTCACAGTCATAGCGCCACCTAGTGGGGACAGGAAGTAACACAATATTTGCTTCCTACAGTGTCCGAAGGGGGAGAAAATTCAGCACCTCGTCTACCAGTCCGCCTCTGGCAGCATGGTCGCAGCCGCAGCAGGCCCCGAGTGCCACGGGCCTGCGGTCGCCAGCAACCCGAGTTGCGTGGGGGTGCGAGGGCCCGTTCAACGCTGCTTGCAGCTTTAATTATTAGGGCCCGAGCACGTCCGTGCGAGGACCCTATTGAAATTGAAGGAGTTATTATTTCTTTTTCTTATTATTCCTCCAAATGAATTGCCTTTTTGGGGGCTTTATCATATTCAAAAACTCACCAAATTTGGCAGTCACATCAGTTGTGGTGAAAATTTACGTGTATCATGGTTTTTGGCGGTGGGCGGGCCAAAATGGTTAGGCCACGCCCCTTAATTACCAGCCCCGAGTGCATGTTTACCCGATATGCATGAAAATCGGTACACACGTATATCATGCCCCAGACGCACAAAAAAGTTCAGGGGACCCATGGGCTAAACCCAACAGGAAGTCAGCCATTTTGGATTTCGCGACCATTTTTGGCGTTTTCCACGTGTTGTATTTTAATGAACTCTTCCTACACAATTGATCGGATTGACTTCAAAATTGGTTTGTGTGAACTCAACTACCTTGTGATCAAAAGTTATTAAAAGATTGCGCTATCGTTGAAGGGCGTGCCCGCAGCGGAAGGTCAAATTTTGATATCTCGCCATAAAAAAAAAGAAATTGCTATAACTTTGGGGTTAATGGTCCGATCTGCACCAAACTTCACATGATGGATAATAGTCCCACCCTGAACACTTATACATGCAGAAATTTTGTAATTGTCATAGCGCCCCCTGGTGGCGACAGGAAATGCCATATTTTAGCTCTTGAGGTGCTGCTTTGAGCACGTTGACCATATCCAACTCAAATTTGGTCAGAAAGGCCGTAAGACGTTGGTAATGTTATATTGTGAAGATTGTGACATATTGTTAAACGGTGTTGTCCTGACGGCGCGGCGAAGGTAGACGTTTCGTCAAAACCAAAGAAGTGGCCTTAACTTCAGTCTCCTTGGTCATATCTGCCTGAAACTTCATAGGTGTGTTAATGGTCCAGCCCTGAACATGTGATTTGAGTTTCATGAGTGGGCGTGTCCAAATGGCTTGGCCACGCCCTTTAAACAGCAGCCCCCGCGGCCACTTTCAAACCCACATGCACGAAAATCGGCACACATATGTATCACACCCAGACGCACAAAAAAGCCTCTTGGACCCATTGGCCAAACCCAACAGGAAGTCAGCCATTTTGAATTTTGCAAAAATTTTTGGCGTTTCGCACGTGTTGTATTTTAAACGAACTCCTCCTACAGGATTAATCCGAACGACTTCAACATCACTGACTATCATCTAGACTACTTTGTGATCAAAAGTTCTTCAAAGATTTTTCCATCATTACACGGTTTGGCTGTCAGGTGGCGGCGAAGTTTGATGTCTCGCCATGAAACACGAAATTGCTATAATTTTGGGATACACTGTCCAATCTTCACCAAACTTCACATGATTCATAATAGTCCTGCCCTGCACACATCTACATGACAAAGTTCTGTGATAGTGATAGCACCCCCTACTGGCGACAGGAAATGACATGTTTTTGACTTTGCGGTGCTGTTCCCAGCACGTTGACCATATCCGACTCAAATCTGGTCAGAAAGGCATTAAGATATTGGTAATGCTATATTGTGAAAACCAGGATGTTTCGTCAAATGGTCTCGCCCTGACGGCGCGGCGAAGGTTGATGTTTCGCCAAAACACTGAAAGTGGCATTAACTTCAGTGTACTTGGTTCAATCTGATTGAAACTTCACACGTTTGTTAACGGTCCAGGCCTGAACATATGGTATGAGTTTCGTCAATGAGCGTGGCTGTAAGGCTTGGCCACGCCCATTAAAGTGCAATACTACCTATAGCAAGGTTCGCCAAAATGCACGAAAATCCGTACACACATGTATCATACCCAGACATGCAAAAAAGCCTCTTGGATGCATAGGCCAAACCCAACAGGAAGTCGGCCATTTTGAATTTTGCGGTCATTTTTGGCGTTTTCCACGTGTCGTATTTTAACGAACTCCTCCTCCAGAAATAATCCGATTGACTTCAAAAATGGTGTGTGCCATCTAGATAAAGGCATGATGAAAAGCTCTTAAAACAATTGGTCAACGTGGAACGGTTTAGCCGTGACGTGCCGTCGACTTTTGATGTCTCGCCATGAAACACGATATTGCTATAACATGGGATTTAATGGTAGAATCTGCTCCAGACTTCACATGTATGATAAAAGTCCAGGCCTGAACACACCCGCATGACACTCACAAGTCATAGTCATGGCGCCACATGGCTACACAGTGGCGGCCGCATCAGGCCCCGAGTTGCGCGGGGGTGCGAGGGCCCGTTCAACGCTGCTTGCAGCTTTAATTTTTTTTTTTTTTTTTTCTTTTTCTTATTACGACAAAAATAAATCGCTTATTTGGGGGCTTTAACATATTCAAAAACTCACCAAATTTGGCGGTCGCATCAGTCGCGGTGAAAATTTACGTGTATTATGGTTTTCGGCGGTGGCCGCACCAAAATGGCTAGGCCACGCCCCTTAAACTGCGCTCTACTCGCTAGGTTTCACGGATCTCCACGAAAATTGGTACACATGTAGATCATGCCGAGACGCAAAAAAAAAAGTTCATAGGGACCCATAGGCTAAACCCAACAGGAAGGCGGCCATTTTGAATTTTGTGGTCATTTTTGGCGTTTTCCACGTTTTGCATTTTAACGAACTCCTCCTACAGGATTAATCAGAACGTCTTCAAAATCGCTGTGTACCAACTAGACTACTTTGTGATCAAAAGTTATTAAAAGATCGCGCTATCGTTGAAGGGCGTGGATGTGAGGTGGCGGCGAATTTTGATGTCTCGCCATGAAAAAACGAAATTGCTATAACTTTAGCATAAATGCTCCGATCTGCACCAAACTTCACATGCTTCATAATAGTCCCGCCCTGAACATGTCTATATAAAAATATTCCATAAATGTCATAGTGCCCCCTACTGGCGACAGGAAATGACATGTTTTACAGTTTGAGGTGCTGCTCTGAGCACGTTGACCATATCTGACTCAAATTTGGTCAGTGAGGCCTTAAGATCTTGGTAATGCTATATTGTGAAGATCATGACGTATCCTCAAACGGCGTTACGCCCAGTGCGCGGCGAAGTCGCTGTTTTCGCCAAAACACAGGAAAGTGGCCTTAACTTCACTGTCCTTGGTCATATCTGCCTGAAACTTCACATGTGTGTTAATGGTCCAGGCCTGAACATGTGATATGAGTTTCGTTGATGGGCGTGGCCAAATGGCTTGGCCACGCCCTTTCAACATCAGCCCCTCCGGCACATTTCACCAACATGCACGAAAATTGGTACACATATGTATGACACCCAGATGCAGAAAAAAGCCTCTTGGACCCATTGGCCAAACCCAACAGGAAGTCGGCCTTTTTGCTTTTGGCGGCCATTTTTGCCGTTTTGCACGTGTTGTATTTTAACGAACTCCTCCTACAGGGTTAATCAGAACGGCTTCAAAATCACTGTGTGCCATCTACACAAGGTTGTGATCAAAAGTTATTAAAAGATTATGCTCTTGTTGAAGGGTGTGGCTGTGAGGTGGCGGCGAAGTTTGATGTCTCGCCATGAAACATGAAATTGCTATAACTTTACCATAAATGGTCCGATCTGCACCACACTTCACATGCTTGATAACAGTCCTGCCCTGAACACGTCTACATGCAGAAAATTTCTAATTGTCCTAGCGCCCCTGCTGGTGACAGGAAATACCATGTTTTAGACTTTGAGGTGCTGCTCTGAGCACGTTGACTATATTCAACTCAAATTTGGTCAGAAAGGCCTTAAGATGTTGGTAATGCTATATTGTGAAGACCATGATGTCCCGTCAAACGGTCCTGCCCTGACGGCGCGGCGAATGTCGATGTTTCGCCAAAACACAGGAAGTGGACATAACTTCAGTTTACATAGTCGAATCTTCCTGAATCTTAATATGTTTGTCACTGGTCCCGTCCTGAGCATATGATATTAATTTTGTAAGTGGGCGTGGCTAAACAAACTCCGCCTCCACAACTGATCCGATTGACTGCAAAACTGGTGTGTACCATATAGACTAGTTTGTTATTAAAAGTTATTAAAAGAATTGGTCAGTGTAGAACAGTGTGGGTGTGGCATGGCATCGACTTTTTATGTCTCGCCATGAAACACGAAATTGCTATAACATGAGATTAAATGGTCAAATCTGCTCCTGACTTCACATGTATGATTATAATCCCGGCCTGAACCAATCTGCATGATGCTCACGAGTCATAGACATAGCGCAAACCTAGTGGAGACAGGAAGTAACACCCGATTCCTTCTTACAGTGTACGAAGGGGGTGAAAATTCAGCAACTCCTCTGCAAGTCGGCCTCTGGCGGCATGGTCACGGCCACAGTGGGCCCCGAGTGGCACGGGGGCTGCGGTCGCCAGCACCCCGAGTTGCGCGGGGGTGCGAGGGCCCGTTCAACGCTGCTTGCAGCTTTAATTAGGGGGCCAAGCCCGCGGGGCCTGGGGGACGCGTATGCACAAGCATACGCGTTTCCCAGGACCAGCGGTGCTGGGAACCCTATTGTTTTTGTTCAGATTTTTATTATTCCTATTATTATTTTTATTCTTCCACGGGTAAAAGTGGTGCTGCAGGCTAAACCGTGCAAGGGAGGGCGGTGCAATTTGGAGGATTGGTCCAGACCCCTGCAGGGACCTCAGACGCAAAAATTCAGATATGTCTGCCAGCAGGGGGCGCTATAACAAGGGAAACGCGTTTTGGCCTATAACTCCCAAACCGTTTGTTGCACATTCAAAAGCCTCATATCCATAGATTCCCTGAATTGCCCTGAATCACCTGGGCTAGGCCACGCCCATTTCCGCCTAGATTTTTTTCCCCATAAAATCGCAAAAACTGGAAAACCTACTTTTTCGTACTCATCCTTGGGGTTTTGTCCGATCAGTGTGAAATTTGGCACGTATCGTCTTCAGAGGGATTTGATCTTAAGATATCAAAATAATTTCGTTCTGTCAAAGTATGCGCAAATTATTAACGAATAAAATTTTCTAGCTAGCTATAAAAACGCGAACAGTTGCATATCTTGGTCAAAATAAATGCTAATGACACCAAATCTGAAATCCTTCGTTGGCATGGTACTGTGGGGCTATGAGCCAAATTTGGCTGATGTTAGCCACTAGGGGGCGCTGCAAATATGGCAAGGTTATATCTCTTAAACGCCAACACCGAATTATACCAAATTTGGAGGCCATGATGTTGGGTGACTCCCGAGGCCATATCTTGAAGGTAATCCCGACTGGTCAAAGTGGGCGTGGCTTATTACGAGATAAACAATAAACATTTGTATTAGCTCAAGTATTACGCTGAGGGCTGTGAAATTTACAGTGTATATATAGAATAGGACACAGACCACCCATACCAAAAATTGTGCGTATACACCACTAGGTGGCGCTGTAATGGACGCAAACGCATTTTGGCCTGTAACTTCCACATTTTTAATCACATCTTCATAAACTTTATATCCACGTCTTCCCAGAATAGAGCCGCATCTTTTGACATAGGCCACGCCCACTCCCACAGAACATTTCTCTTTGTAAGTCGCTACACATCAAAAACCTACTTTTTTGAACTCCTCCTAGGATTTACGCTCCATCTGCACGAAACTTTGCACACACGACATCTCCAGACTTGCCTGATCAAAAGTTATCAAAAGAATTTTGCTACTCCAAAAAATGCGATACTTATAAATAAACAATTTTTTCTGCTAGCTAAAAAACACATACCATTGCATATTTTTGTCAAAGTAAAAGCTATCTACATCAAACTCAAATCACTTGTTTCAGAGGTCAGCCAGAGGCTCTGTACCAAATTTAGTGCAAATTGGCCAACAGGGGGCGCTGTAAACTGAGAAAAATCAAGCGACACAAAAGTTCCTCCGATTCAAACGAAATTCGGTGCGTGCCATGTGGACTCGCTCCCGAGGCCGTCTGTAAAGTTTAGTGATGTTTGGTCAAAGTGGGCGTGACTTCTTACAACAAACATATTCAGCCTTTCACACTGCTCTTCCCATTGCAATAAGAGCAATGGGGAGAGAGGGCAGCCTTGTTCGACCCAGTGTTCGATAGCGGATCTTGATGGTGTGCCTCCCGGTGACGAAACAGAGCCGTTTGCGTTGCATGGGGTGCGCGACGCGCGGGGGCCGAGTCGCGCGGGAGGCTTGGCCCCCGTTGATAACTGCTTGCAGTTCTAGTTCCCTATTATTATTTTTATTTTTCCCACAATAAAAGTGGTGCTGCAGGCTAAACCGTGCAAGGGAGGGCGGTGCAATTTGGAGGGTTTGTCCAGACCCCTGCACGTACCTCAGGCGCAAAAATTGACATATGTCCGCCAGCAGGTGGCGCTATAACCAAGGGAAACACCTTTTGGCCTATAACTCCCACAATGTATGTTGCACATTCAAAAGCCTCATATCCCCAGATTCCCTGAATAGCCCTGAATCACCTAGGCTAGGCCACGCCCATTTCCGCCTACAATTTTTTTTTGCTACATCGCGACAACTGGAAAACCTACTTTTTCAAACTCCTCCTTGGGGTTTTTGTCCGATCAGCGTCAAACTTGGCGTGTAGAGTCTACAGTTGTAACTGATCTAAAGTTATCAAAAGAATTTTGCTCGGTAAAAAGATGCACAAATTATTAATGAATGAATTTTTCAAGCTAGCAATAAAAACGCGAACTGTTGCATATCTCGGTCAAAATAAATGCTAACGACACCAAACCTCAGATCCTTGGTTGACATGCCACTGTGAGGCTAAGACCCAAATTTGGCTGATGTTAGCCACTAGGGGGCGCTGCAGATACGGTACATTTATATCTCTTAAACGACAACACCGATTTTAACAAAATTGGCTGGCTACCATGCTGGATGACTCCTGAGGCCACATCTTGAAGTTAATCGCGACAGGTCAAAGTGGGCGTGGCTTATGACGCGATAAACAACAAACGTTTATTTCAGCACAAGTATTATGCTGAGAGGTCTGAAATTGACAGGGTATATGTAGAATAGGACACAGACTGCCCATACCAAAAATTGTGCATCTACTCCACTAGGTGGCGCTATAACAGATGCAAACGCGTTTTGGCGTGTAACTTCCACATTTTAAATCACATCTTCATAAACTTATATCCACGTCTTCCCTGAATACATCCGCATCTTCTGACATAAGCCACGCCCACTCCCACAGCATATTTCTCTTTGTAAGTCGCTACACGTCAAAAACCTACTTTTTTCGAACTCCTCCTAGGGTTTACGCTCCAGCTGAAACGAAACTTTGCACATACAGTCTCCAGATGGCCTGATCAAAAGTTATCAAAAGAATTTTGCTACTCCAAAAAATGCAGTACTTATAAATAAACAATTTTTCTGCTAGCTAAAAAACACATATTGTTGCATATTTTTGTCAAAGTAAAAGGTATCAACATGAAACTTGAGTCACTTCTTTCAGTGGTCACCCAGAGGTTCTGTACCAATTTGGTGCAAATTGGGCAACAGGGGGCGCTATAAACACGGTAATATCAAGCGACACAAAAAGTAGCTTGGATCCGCACGAAATTCGGGGAGCGTGATCTGGAGTCCCTCCCCGAGCCCGGCCGTAAATTTTTAGTCATGTTTGATCAAAGTGGGCGTGACTTTGTCACAACAAACATATTCTGCCTTTGACACTTGCAGTGCTCTTCCCATTACAGTAAGAGGAAGGGAGAGACGGGGCAGCCTTGTTTGACCTCACATTTAAACGGCAAACCTCGGCGACGTGCCTTCCGCTGACGAAACAGAGCCTTTTGGGCGTTGCGTGGGGCTCCGTGACGCCCGGGGGCCGAGTCCCCGGGAGGCTTGGCCCCCTTTCATAACTGCTTGCAGTTCTAGTTAGGGGGCCAAGCCCGCGGGGGCTGGGGGACGCGTATGCAAGGCATACGCGTTCCTCAGCACCAGCGGTGCTAGGAACCCTATTGTTTTTGTTAAAGTTTTTATTATTAGGGCCCGAGCACCGTCCGGTGCGGGACCCTATTGAAACTGAAGGAATTTTTATTATTAGGGCCCGAGCGACGACGTAGTCGTCTGACGAGGACCCTCTTGAAATCGTACTGTTTTATTATTTATTATTCTTTATATATTTCCCCGCGCCAATTTCGCCCCTTTCCCATGCTCAAAAACTCACCAAACTTCCAAAGTCGCCCGGCCGGATCCGAAATTCGATATTTTTGGGATGCGCGCACAAGGTCGATGCTAAATGGCGAAATAGCGCCCCCTACAAACTTTCAAAAGACCCTTCGCATTGGGGTTTATTTGTCGTAGGCTCACGAAATTTGGTACACATATTTACCATGCCAAGACGCACAAAAAAAGTCTCTTAACGTCGTGGTGAAATGTTAACAGGAAGTCGGCCATTTTGATTTGAAGGGTCAAAAAAGGGGCCGATTTTGGCCTTTTTTTGCGATTTCCACTACTTGCATTTGAACGAACTCGTCCTAGGGATTTCATCCAATCGTCTTCAAATTTGGTACACATCATCATGACCCCATGCTGATCAAAAGTTATTACTGTTTTGGAGCGCGCTGTTTCGCTTCGAACGGCTGTCACGCCCACATACCTCATCGTTACACGCTTCAAACTTGCTGGACATGATGAGGGCGGCGCCCTGAACGCATCCATATATTGACTTTCCACCTAACTCATAGCGCCCCCCGGTGGTAACAGGAAATTACCTGTTTTTTAACTTTAACATGTACTGATGCCAAAATAGTTGACCCCACGGACTTCATTCCAATTCTAAAACATACAGAACAAGTTGGTGAAGTGACATGATGAAGGCCGTGGAAGCTACGAGTAATGGCGTCCATGTGGCAGCATGGCGAATATCGATCCTTCGCCATGAAATTACGTTTGCCCTTTTGATGTCTTTAATGAAGTCATATCATCATGAAAATTGATAGACAAGTCAAGAATGGCGACCTCTTACATGTGATTGGGGCGTCGCCCATGGGCAGGGCGAAATGTCTCTATAGCGCCCCCTTGAAATCTTCAAACACCCCTCCCCATTGGGTTTTTTTTTGGAGTAGGAAGATGAAAATTGGTACACATGTGTAACTTGTCCAGACGCAACAAAAAAGTCTTTTGCACCATTGGTCTACTCCAAACAGGAAAGTCGGCCTTTTTTTATTTTTCGTGTCATTATGGCGTGATTTCCACACGTTGTATTTGAACGAACTCCTCCTAGGAATTTTGTCCAATCCACTTCAAATTTCTTTCACATCATCCAGAGACTATGCTGATCAAAAGTTACTTAAAAGCTTTTCTCTGTGTCAATGGGCGTGGCTGCTATGGCGCCGCCATCTTTGATCCATCGCCATGCATATTCAAGCAGCACTCTCTCCCACATAATTTATCCAAAACTGCTTCAGAATGTCTGTGTGCCATCTAGACAACGTTTTTTGATCAAAAGTTAATCAAAAGATTTTGTTCACAGTTGAAGGGTGTGGCCGTGAGGTGGCGGCGAATTTTGGATGTCTCGCCATGAAACATGAAATTGCTATACACTTTTGCATAAATGCTCCGATCTGCACCAAACTTTACATGGTTGATAATAGTCCCGCCTTGAAGACGTTTCCATGCAGAAATTTTGTAATTGTCATAGCGCCCCCTGCTGGTGACAGGAAATACCATGTTTTAGACTTTGAGGTGCTGCTCTGACCACATTGACCATATTCAACTCAAATTTGATGTTGGTCATGCTATATTGTGAAGACCATTATGTCTCATAAGACACTGCCAACCCTGATGGCGCGGCGAATGTCGATGTTTCGCCAAAACACAGGAAGTGAACATAACTTCAGTTTACTTGGTCGAATCTTCCTGAATCTTTATATGTTTGTCACGGGTTTCCCGCCCTGAGCATAAGATATTAATTTCATAAGTGGGCGTGGCTAAATAAACTCCTCCTCCAACAAATGATCCGATTGACTTCAAAACTGGTGTGTAACATATAGACAAGTGTGTGATCAATTCTGATTCACAGAATTGGTCAGCATTGAACGGTGTGGACGTGGCGTGGCGTCGACTTTACATGTCTCGCCATGAAACACGAAATTGCTATAACATGAGATTAAATGGTCAAATCTGTTCCAAAACTTCACATGTATGATAATAATCCTGGCCTGAACACATCTACATGAGGCTCACGAGTCATAGTCATAGCGCCACCTAGTGGGGACAGGAAGTAACGCCGCAGTGGTTTTCCTACAGTGTCCGTAGAGGGGTGGAAAATTCAGCACGTCGTCTACCAGTCGGCCTCTGGTGACATGGTCGTGGGCTGCAGCAGGCCCCGAGTGGCGCGGGTCGTGAGGGCCCGTTTCAACGCTGCTTGCAGCTTTAATTTTTTTTCTTTGCCATTATTCCTTGAAATGAATCGCATTTTTGGAGGCTTAAACATACTCAAAAACTCACACCAAATTTGGCATGCGCGTCATGTCCTGGTGGAAATTTACGTGTGATATGGTCTTTGGCGAATGGGCGTGGCCAAACGGATTGGCCACGCCCTTTAAACAGCAGCCCCAACTGCATGTTCAACTGAAATGCACGAAAAATCGGTACACATGTGTAACACACCCAGACGCACAAAAAAGCCTCTTGGATGCATTGCCAAACCCAACAGAAGTCAGCCATTTTGAATTTCGTGGTCATTTTTGGCGTTTTGCACGTTTCATATTTTAACGAACTCCTCCTACAGGATTCATCAGAACGACTTCAAAAATCACTGTGTACCATCTAGACTAACTCTGTGATCAAAAGTTATTAAAAGATCGCGCAAACCCGTTGAAGGGGCGTGGACGTGAGCTGACGGTGAATTTTGTTGTCTCGCAATGAAACACGAAATTGCTATAACTTTGGGCATAAATGGTCTTATCTGCACCAAACTTCAAATGTTTGATAATAGTCCCCGCCCTGAACCACATCTATATAAAAATATTCTGTAAATGTCATAGCGCCCCCTAGTGGTGACCAGAAAATGACATGTTTTAACAGTTTGAGGTGCTGCTCTGAGCACGTTGACCATATCTGACTCAAATTTGGTCAGCGCGGCCTTAACACCCTTGGTAATGCTATATTGTGAAGATCATGACGTATCGTCAAATGGCGTTGCGCCCAGAGCTCGGCGAACTCGATGTTTCACCAAAATGCAGGAAGGTGCCTTAACTTCAGTGTACTTGGTTGAATCTGCCTGAAACTTCACATGTGTGTTAACGGTCCAGGACTGAACATGTGATATGAGTTTTCAGTGATGGGCGTGGCCAAATGGCTTGGCCACGCCCTTTTAAACATCAGCCCCTGCTGCACGTTTCAATGACATGCATGAAAATTGGTACACATATGTATGACACCCGACCCACAAAAAGCCTCTTGGACCTATTGGCCAAACCCAACAGGAAGTCAGCCATTTTGAATTTGGCGGTCATTTTTGACGTTTTGACACATGTTCTATTTTAACGAACTCCTCCTACAGGATTAATCAGAATGACTTCAAAATCACTATGTGCCATCTAGACAATGTTGAGATCAAAAGTTATTAAAAGATTACACTCTTATTGAAGGGTGTGGCCCGTGAGGTGGCGGCGAATTTTGATGTCTCGCCATGAAACATGAAATTGCTATAACTTTACCATAAATGGTCCTATCTGCACCAAACTTCACGGGGCTAGATAATAGCCCCCGCCCTGAACATGTCTACATGCAGATATTTTGTAATTGTCATAGCGCCCCTGCTGGCGACAGGAAATATCATGTTTTAGACTTTGAGGTGCTGCTCTGAGCAGGTTGACCATATTCAACTCCAATTTGTTCAGAAAGGCCTTAAGATGTTGGTCATGCTATTTTGTGCTATTGCTATGCTATTTTTTTGATGAAATGGTCAAAATCTGCTCAAAACTTCACATGTATGATAATAATCCTGGCCTGAACACATCTACATGAGGCTCACGAGTCATAGTCTTTAGCGCCACCTAGTGGGGACAGGAAGTAACGCCGCACTGCTTCCTACAGTGTCTAAAGAGGGTGAAAATTCAGTACCTCGTCCACCAGTCGGCCTCTGGTGGCATGGTCGCGGGCCGCAGAAGGCCCGGAGTGGCGCGGGGGTGCGAGGGCCCGTTCAACGCTGCTTGCAGCTTTAATTATTTTTTATACTTCCGTTGGTAAAAGTGTTGCTGCAGGCTAAACCGTGCATGGGAGGGCGGTGCAATTTGGAGGGTTGGTCCAGACCCCTGCACGTACCTCAGGCCCCAAAAAATCACATATGTCCGCCAGCAGGGGGCGCTATAACAAGGGAAACGCGTTTTTGGGCTATAACTCCCACACCGTATGTCGCACATTCAAAAGCCTCATATCCACAGATTCCCTCAATAGTACTGAGTCACCTGGGCTAGGCCACGCCCATTTCCGCCAAGAATTTTTTTCCCGCAAAATCGCGAAAACTGAGAAACCTACTTTTTCGAACTCCTCCTGGGGGTTTTGTCCGATCAGTGTGAAATTTGGCACGTACAGTCTTCCAATGGTCCTGATCTAAAGTTATCAAAAGAATTTTGTTCGGTCAAAATATGCGCTAATTATTAACGAATAAATTCTTCTAGCTAGCTATAAGAAAATGAAGACTTGCATATCTCAGTCAAAATAAATGCTAATAACACCAAATGTGAGATCCTTGGTTGGCATGTGACTGTGGGTGTGTGAGCCAAATTTGGCTGATGTTGCCCACTAGGGGCGCTGCAAATATGGGACAGTTATATCTCTTAAACGGCAGCACCGATTTTTTACCAAATTTGGTGGCCATTACACTGGGTCACTCCAGAGGCCATATCTTGAAGGTAATCCCCACTGGTCAAAGTAGGCGTGGCTTATTACGAGATAAACAAAAAACATTTATTTCAGCTCAAGTATTATGCTGAGGGCTGTGAAATTTACAGGGTATTAATATAGAATGGAACACAGACCAAACCATACCCAAAAATTATGCGTTTACCCCCACTAGGTGGCGCTGTGACGGACGCAAAGGCATTTTGGCCTGTAACTTCCATATTTTTAATCACATCTTCATAAACTTTATATCCACCGTGTTCCCTCAATAGAGTTGCATCTTCTGACATAGTCCACGCCCACTCCCACAGCATATTTCTCTTTCTAAGTCGCTACAACGTCAAAAACCTACTTTTTCGAACTCCTCCTAGGGTTTACGCTCCGTCTGCACGAAACTTTGCACACACAATCTCCAGACTTGCCTCATCAAAACTTATCAAAAGAATTTTGCTACTCCAAAAAATGCCATACTTATAAATAAACAACTTTTTCGGCTAGCTAAAAAACACATACTGTTGCACATTTTTTGTCAAAGTAAAAGCTATAGACATGAAACTCAAATCACTTGTTTCAGAGGTTTAACCACAGGTTCTGCACCAAATTTCGTGCAAATTGGCCAACAGGGGGCGCTATAAACTGAGAAAAATCAAGCGACACAAAAGTTGCTCAGATTCGCACGAAATTCGGCGAGCACCATGTGGAGTCGGTCCCGAGGCAGCCCGTAAAGTTTGGTGATGTTTGGTCAAAGTGGGCGTGACTTCTTAAAACAAACATATTCAGCCTTTCACACTGCTCTTCCATTACAATAAGAGCAATGGAGAGAGAGGGCAGCCTTGTTCGACCCAGCGTTCGATAGCAGATCTTGACGGTGTGTGCCTCCCGGTGACGAAACAGAGCCGTTTGCGTTGCATGGGCTCCGCGACACGCGGGGGCCGAGTCGCGCAGGAGGCTTGGCCCCCGTTCATAACTGCTTGCAGTTCTAGTTAGGGGGCCAAGCCCGCGGGGCCTGGGGACCGCGTATGCAAGCATACGCGGTTCCCAGGGCCAGCGGTGCTGGGAACCCTATTGTTTTTGTTCAGATTTTTAGGGGGCCAAGCCCACGGGGGCTGGGGGACGCGTATGCAAGGCATACGCGTTCCTCAGCACCTGCGGTGCTAGGAACCCTATTGTAATTGTTCAGATTTTTATTTTTATTTTTCCCCCGGTAAAAGTGGTGCTGCAGGCTAAACCGTGCATGGGAGGGCGGTGCAATTTGGAGGGTTGGTCCAGACCCCTGCACGTACCCTCAGACGCAAAAAATGATATATGTCTGCCAGCAGGTGGCGCTATAACCAAGGGAAACGCTTTTTTGCCTATAACTCCCACACCGTAATGTCGCACATTCAAAAACCTCATATCCACAGATTCCCTGAACAGCCCTGAATCCCCTGGGCTAGGCCACGCCCAATTCCGCCCCTCATTTTTTTTCTCGCAAAATCACGAAAACTGTAAAACCTACTTTTTCAAACTCCTCCGTGGGGTTTTGTCTGATCACTGTGAAATTTGGCACATGCGGTCTTTCAGACAGACCTGATCTGAAGTTATAAAAGAATTTTGTTCGGTCAAAATATGCGCAAAGTATTAACGAATAAAATTTTCTAGCTAGCTATAAAAACGCGAAACAGTTGCATATCTCGGGCAAATAAATGCTAACGACACCAAATCCGAAATCCTTGGTTGGCATGGCGACTGTGGGGGTATGAGCCAAATTTGACTAATTTTCACCACTAGGGGGCGCTGCAAATATAGCAACGTTATATCTCTTAAACAGAAACACAGATTTTTTACGAAATTTGGTGGGTATGATGCTGGGTCACCTCCTGAGGATATATCTCGAAGGTAATCACGACTGGTTAAAGTGGGCGTGGGGTTATTACCACATAAACAAGAAACATTTATTTCAGCTCAAGTATTATGCTCAGGCCTGAGAAATTTACAGGGTATATATAGAATTGCACACAAAAATAGCCATACCAAAAATTGTGCATCTACTCCCACTAGGTGGCGTTGTAACGGACACAAACGCATTTTGGCCTGTAACTTCCACATTTTAAATCACAATCTTCATAAACTTTATATCCACGTCTTCCCTGAGTAGATCCGCATCTTCTGACCTAGGCCACGCCCACTCCCACAGCATATTTCTCTTTGTAAGTCACTACACGTTAAAAAACCTACTTTTTCGAACTCCTCCTAGGGTGTACGCTCCATCTGCATGAAACTTTGCACACACAATCTCCAGACGTGTCTGATCAAAAGTTATCAAAAGAATTTTGCTACTCCAACAAAAAAGAGCGTGTACCTTATAAATAAACAATTTTTTTCCGCTAGCTAAAAAACACATACCGTTGCATATTTTTGTCAAAGTTAAAGCTATCAACATGAAACTCAGTCCACACGTTTCAGATGTCAACCACAGGCTATGTGCCCAAATTTGCGCAAATTGACCGATAGGGGGGGGCTATAAACAGAGAAATATGGGAATTGACATAAAAGTTCATCGGATTTGCAACGAAATTTGGTGAGCTTGATGTGGAGTCCCTCCTGAGGCCAGCCGTAAAGTTATGTACTGTTTGGTCAAAGTGGGCGTGACTTGTTACAACAAACATGTTCAGGAATAATACAGAGCTTCCAGTGCTCTTCCCATTACAGTAAGAGGAATGGAGAGAGAGGGCAGCCTTATTTTGAGCACACGTTCGACTGCAAGTCTCGGGGACGTCCCTCCCGGTCACGAAACAGAGCCGTTTGCGTTGCGTGTCCTCCGCGACGCCCGGGGGCCGAGTCGCGCGGGAGGCTTGGCCCCCGTTCATAACTGCTTTGCAGTTCTAGTTATTTTTATTTTTTCCCCCGGTAAAAGTGGTACTGCAGCCTAAACCGTGCATGGGAGGGTGGTGCAATTTGGAGGGTTGGTCCAGACCCGTGCAGGGACCTCAGACGCAAAAATTGACATTATGTCCGCCACCAGGGGGCGCTATAACCAAGGGAAACACCTTTTGGCCTATAACTCCCACACCTTATGTCACACATTCAAAAAACCTCATATCCACAGATTCCCTGATTTGCCCTGAATCCCTGGGCTAAGCCACGCCCATTTCCGCCTAGAATTTTTTTTCAGGAAATTGCAAAAACTCAAAAACCTACTTTTTCAAACTCCTCCTTGGGGTTTGGTCCGATCAGTGTGACTTTTGGCACAAAATGTTCGTCAGCTGGACCTGATCTAAAGTTATCAAAAGAATTTTGTTCGGTCAAAATATGCGCAAATTATTAACGACTAAAATTTTCTAGCTAGCTATAAAAACAAGAACAGTTGCATAACTCGGTCAAAGTAAATGCTAATGACACCAATTCTGAGATCCTTGGTTGTCATGTGACTGTGGGGGTATGAGCCAAATTTGGCTAATGTTGGCCACTAGGGGACGCTGCAAATATGGGAACGGTATTTTCTCCTAAACGGCAACACCGATTTTTACCAAATTTGGTGGGGATGATGCTGGGTCACTCCTGAGGCCATATCTTGAAGGTCATCACGACGCTCAAAGTGGGCGTGGTTATTACGAGATAAACAACAAACATTTATTTCAGCTCAAGTATTAAGCTGAGGGCTGTGAAATTTACAGGGGATATATAGAATAGCACACAGACAGCCCATACCAAAAATTGTGCATCTACTCCACTTAGGTGGCGCTGTAACGGACACAAACGCATTTTGGCCTGTAACTTCCACAATTTAAATCACATATTCATAAACTTTATATCCACCTGTTCCCTAAATAGGTCCGCATCTTTTTGACATAGGCCACGCCCACGCTCCCCCAGCACATTTCTCTTTGTAAGTCGCTACAACGTCAAAAACCTACTTTTTCGAACTCCTCCTAGGGTTTACGCTCCATCTGCACGAAACTTTGCACATACAATCTCCAGATGGGCCTGATCAAAAGTTATCAAAAGAATTTTGCTACTCCAAAAAATGCGGTACTTATAAATAAACAAATTTTTCTGCTACCTAAAAAAACACATACTGTAGCATATTTCTGTCACAGTAAAAGCTATTGAAATGAAACTCAAGACACTACTCCCAGAGGTCAACCAAGGGTCTGTGCCAAATTTGGTGCAAATTGGGCAATAGGGGGCGCTATAAAACACGATAATATCAAGTGACAAAAAAGTTGGTCGGATCCGCACAAAATTCGGGGAGCGTGATCTGGAGTTGCTCCCGAGCCCAGCCATAACATTCTGTAATGTTTGGTCAAAGTGGGCGTTAACTTGTTACAAAAAACATATTCAGCATTTGACACTTGCAGTGCTCTTCCCACTACAGTAAGAGGAAGGGAGAGACAGGGCAAGCCTTGTTTTACCCAACATTTAACCGGCAAACCTCGACAACGTGCCTCCCGGTGACGAAACAGAGCCGTTTTGCGTTGCGTGGGCTCCACTACGCCCGGGACCGAGTCGCGCGGGAGGCTTGGCCCCCGTTCATAACTGCTTGCAGTTCTAGTTATTATTAATTATTTCACTTTCAAAGCCAACAAACAAAAACAAAAAATAGCAGAGCAAGAGGACGTGGTGTCATGTAACATTACGACGGTCAACTACATTGTTAGCCAGGCTGCCGACATAAGCTGTTAGCTTGCTAACGCTAGCTGTGTAGCTAATATAGTCTGTATATACACTGAACTTCCAAACAAATATTTAAAAAAAGTCTTTGTTTCGTGTCAAATACTTACAGTTATCCCAGCAGTGCTGATAGTTGAAGACATAAGCAGAGCGTCAGTCTGCCCTGTTCCACTGAGGGAAGATGATGTAATCTTGTTAACCGTTAACCGTTAGTACAGGAAACTTCAAAATAAGAGCATGTAGACACTTCCGGCTCCCGCGATTTTAAATTGATAAGTCAAATTAGTCAACAGTATAACATGTAAAATATTGATTAGCAATTATATTTATTTACGTACATTATTATCATTATTATTAGGGGGCCAAGCCCGCGGGGGCTGGGGACCGCGTATGCAAGCATACGCGGTTCCCAGGACCAGCGGTGCATGGGAACCCTAATTGTTTTTTGTTCGGATTTTTATTTTTCTCTATTATTATTTTTATTTTTCCCCCGGTAAAAGTGGTACTGCAGCCTAAACCGTGCATGGGAGGGCGGTGCAATTTGGAGGGTTGGTCCAGACCCCTGCAGGGGCCCTCAGACGCAAAAATTGACATATGTCTGGGCCCAGCAGGGGGCGCTATAACCAAGGGAAACACCTTTTGGCCTATAACTCCCACATTGTGTGTCGCACATTCAAAACCCTCATATCCCCAGATTCCCTGATTTGCCCTGAATCTCCTGGGCTAAGCCACGCCCATTTCCGCCTAAAATTTTTTTTCAGGAAATCGCAAAAAACTCGAAAACCTACTTTTTCAAACTCCTCCTTGGGGTTTTGTCCAATCAGTGTGAAAATTGGCACGAAAGTTCGTCACCTGGACCTGATCTAAAGTTATCAAAAGAATTTTGTTCGGTCTAAAAACCTGCAAATTATTAACGAATAAAATTTTCTAGCTAGCTATAAAAAACACGAAGAGTTGCATAACTCGGTCAAAATAAATCCTAACGACACCAAGTCTGAGATCCTTGGTTGTCATGTGACTGTGGGGCTATGAGCCAAATTTTGCTCATTTTCGCCACTAGGGGCACTGCAAATATGGCAACGTTATATCTCTTAAACGGCAACACCGATTTTTACCAAATTTGGTGGGCATGATGCTGGGTCACTCCTGAGGCCATATCGTCAAGGTAATCCCGACTGGTCAACGTGGGCGTGGCTTATTATGAGATAAACAACAAACCATTAATTCAGCCCAAGTATTATGCTGAGGACTGTGAAATTTACAGGGTATATATAGAATAGGACACAGACCACCCATACCAAAAAACTGTGCATCTACTCCACTAGGTGGCGCCGTAACGGACGCAAACGCGTTTCGGCCTTTAACTTCCACATTTTTAATCACATCTTCATAAACTTTATATCTACGTGTTCCCTGAATAGATCCGCATCCTCTGACATAGGCCACGCCCACTACCACAGCATATTTCTCTTTGTAAGTCACTACACGTCAAAAACCTACTTTTTCGAACTCCTCCTAGGGTTTACACTCCATCTGCACGAAACTTAGCACACCCAGTCTCCAGACTTGCCTGATCAAAAGTTATCAAAAGAATTTTGCTATTCCAAAAAACGTGGGTACTTATAAATAAGCAATTATTTCTGCTAGCTAAAAATCACATACTGTTGCATATTTTTGTCAAAATAAAAGCTATCGACATGAAACTCAAGTCACTTGTTTCCGAGGTCAACCAGAGACTCTGTGCCAAATTTGGTGCAAATTGGTCAACAGGGGGCGCTATAAACTGAGAAAAATCAAGTGACACAAAAGTTGTTCAGATTCGCACGAAATTCGCCGAGCGCCATGTGGAGTCGCTCCCGAGGCCGCCTGTAAAGTTTAGTGATGTTTGGTCAAAGTGGGCGTGACTTCTTACAACAAACATATTGAGCCTTTCACAATGCTCTTCCCATTACAATAACAGTAATGGAGAGAGAGGGCAGCCTTGTTCGACCCAGCGTTCGATAGCAGATCTTGGCGGTGTGCCTTCTGGTGACGAAACGGAGCCGTTTGCGTTGCATGGCCTCCGCGATGCGCGGGGGCCGAGTCGCGCGGGAGGCTTGGCCCCCGTTCATAACTGCTTGCAGTTCTAGTTATTATTATTATTATTATTATTATTACCAACAAAAACAACAACAACAACAACAATAATAATAATAAGGAGGATGTTAACCAAGCTGACATCCATCATGGACAACACCTCTCACCCCCTGCATGAGTCTGTACGTGCACTGAGCAGCTCATTCAGCAGCAGACTACTACACCCACAGTGCAAGAGGGAGCTACAGCAGGTCCTTCATTCCATCAGCTGTCAGACTCTTCAACACCAACACCAGCATGACTTAATGTAGCACTGTTTAGTCTGCTGGAAATAATTCATCCACTTCCCTTCCTCGTGCAATATGTATGTTTACTCTGTTAAATCTGTTGCTTGCTAATATTCTGTGCAATCCAACATAGCCTCCTCTGTGCAATCTGCCTCTGCAAGGCAACACAGTTTACATTTTTATATTTAATGCTACAACACCATGTGTGTATTTTACAACTGTATGTGCAATTATCCTGCGCAGCTACTTGTATACGCCTATGTATATATTCATATATCCACATATCCCTATATTCCCTTTCTTCCATATATGTACAAGTGGAAGGTGTATTTTTTTGTAACTTGAACACTTTATTTTATATTCTTAGACTCTATATTTCTGAATCTGATAGGTATATGTATATTTTCTATTTTTATCTTACTTCTATAAGTACTTTATTGTTATTTTTCTATCTGTACTACTTGAGCTGCTGTAACAAGTGAATTTCCCCGGTGTGGGATCAATAAAGTTCATCTTATCTTATCTTATAATAATAATAATAATAATAATAATATGTTTTTTCTGGTGTAGTAGTAGTACATAAATGATGTTGAAACTGTAAAGTTATAACACTGAATTGATCTCTTTTTTTGGCCATTTTGTGCCTTTATTAGATAGTGCAGCTGAAGAGTGGACAGGAAATGGGGCAGAGAGAGAGGGGATGACACGCAGCAAAGGGCCGAAGGCGGGAGTCAAACCAGCGGCCGCTGCAGAGGACTAGCAGCCTACATGGGGCGGATGCTCTACCAACTGAGCTAAACTTCCGCCCCTGAATTGATCATTTTAAGTAGAACATACTTAATCTGCAAAAAGTTCATATTCCTCAAAAATGAGTTCATTAAACTCAGAAGAATGTCGGTCAGAAATGTTTTTTGTATGACAATTTCAATGAGAATGTTGTTAACCTTTTCACATCCATTTGCATTAAACATTATTTCAATGTTGTTTCAAAGTTGAAACAGATCTTGTTGAAATTTCAGTGTTGAATTATGATAATTTTCTAAACCTTTTTACAATCATTAGAATTAAACATTTCAATGTTGTGTCTGTTGAAACAACAACTGACATGATTTTCAACCACATTTCAACGTTGAAGGTTGGTCGTGAGCCAACTGGGATGCTGGTGACCAGCATAACCAGCATGGGATGCTGGTCACCAGCATCATTAGCAACACTATGCTGGTGTACCAGCATAACTTTGTTGACTCACCAGCTAAACTACCATCTAACCAGCATCAATCCAGCATAGACCAGCATAGACCAGCATGGAAATGATGCTGGTCTATGCTGGTTTTTCTAGCAGGGATATACCCGACAACTGAATGTCAGCATTCTATGTCAATTGACGTTAGCATTTGATGTTGACCAGACGTTGGATGTTGGTTACTTGGCAACACAACTTAAAACCAACTAAATGAGAACGTCGGGTTGACGTTGGAATTAACATTGTTTGGATGTTGTCAATATAAACGTTTAGAAGACGTTGGGCTTTGGTTATATCCCTGACAACTGAATGTCAGCATTCTACGTCAATTTGACGTTAGCATTTGACGTTGAACAGACGTTGGATGTTGGTTACTTGGCAACACAACTTAAAACCAACTAAATGAGAACGTCAGATTGACGTTGGAATTTAACATTGTTTGGATGTTGTCAATATAACGTTTAAACGACGTTGGGCTTTGGTTGTATACCCGACAACTGAATGTCGGTATTCCTACGTCAATTTGACGTTAGCATTTGACGTTGAACAGACGTTGGATGTTGATTACTTGGCAACACAACTTAAAACCAACTAAATGAGAACGTCGGATTGACGTTGGAATTTAACATTGTTTGGATGTTGTCAATATAACGTTTAAAAGACGTTGGGTTTGGGTTGTATACCCGACAACTGAATGTCGGTATTCTACGTCAATTTGACGTTAGCATTTGACATTGACCAAACGTTGGATGTTGGTTACTTGGCAACACAACTTAAAACCAACTAAATAAAAACGTCAGATTGACGTTGGAATTTAACATTGTTTGGATGTTGTCAATATAATGTTTAGAAGACGTTGGGCTTTGGTTGTAAACCCGACAACTGAATGTCAGTATTCTACGTCAATTTGACGTTAGCATTTGACATTGACCAGACGTTGGATGTTGGTTACTTGGCAACACAACTTAAAACCAACTAAATGAGAACGTCGGGTTGACGTTGGAATTTAACATTGTTTGGATGTTGTCAATATAACGTTTAAAACGACGTTGGGCTTTGGTTGAAATACCCGACAACTGAATGTCGGTATTCTACGTCAATTTGACGTTAGCATTTGACGTTGACCAAACGTTGGATGTTGGTTACTTGCCAGCACAACTTAAAACCAACTAAATAACAACGTCAGATTGACGTTGGAATTTAACATTGTTTGGATGTTGTCAATATAACGTTTAGAAGACGTTGGGCTTTGGTTGTAAACCCGACAAATGAATGTCAGTATTCTACGTCAATTTGACGTTAGCATTTGACGTTGACCAAATGTTGAATGTTGGTTACTTGCCAACACAACTTAAAACCAACTAAATGAGAACGTCGGGTTGACGTTGGAATTTAACATTTTTTTGGATGTTGTCAATATAACATTTAGAAGACGTTGGGCTTAGGGTTATATACCCAACATCAATTGAACGTTAGCACTCAACGTTGAGCAGACGTTGGATATTGGTTACTAGCCAACACTTGGCTTTTGGTTTCCAATGTTGCAACCCATATCCAACCAAGAACCAACGTTAATACAACGTAATGTGTCTGCTGGGTATTGATCAGGCCAATATAACAGAACGTGCGTTAACGCGCACTAAAAAAAAAAAAAAAAAATTAGTGGCATTAAAAGGAATTTGCGTTGGCGCATTATTAACGCGTTAACAGCCCTAAAAAAAA
Source organism: Lutjanus argentimaculatus (assembly GCA_034769285.1). Classification (NCBI taxonomy): domain Eukaryota; kingdom Metazoa; phylum Chordata; class Actinopteri; order Lutjaniformes; family Lutjanidae; genus Lutjanus; species Lutjanus argentimaculatus. The sequence goes on from JAWZSL010000023.1 coordinate 8,216,194, forward strand.
AACTTTATTTTTTTCATTTTTTCCTACACCCCTCGCGATCGACCAGTAGACCGCGATCGACTGGTTGGGCACTCCTGTTCTAAACCCTTGAGTGGCTTATCTCACTGTTAGGAGGTATATTTTAAATTTTGTGCATCTAGTGTAGATTTGAAAAGAATCTCAAGTCAAACAATGGTATCCTTTATATTTGTCATATATTTACTGTGTGTAGAATGAAAGCCTGGTTTTAAACACCTCTCATATTTATTCTATATTGAATGTATCTAACTTGGTTTTAAACGACTTTTTGGTAGTGGAACTTCTTGGAAAGCTTATCTTACTAAAGTGCTTTAGATCAGCTCATCTCACTGTTAAGAGTTCAATTTTAAAATTTCTTCGTGCAGACTGCCCTTATGGAAAAGAAATAGAAAAAACTTTGTTTCCATCACCTACAGTAGTAAATCTTTATGTTTTACATGTATTGTGCATCTTATAAGACTTCTAAGTCCCATACAATGATAAACTCTTGAAAGTGGCCACTTTTGCAAATTATGTTTTCCATACATGTTTCATATAATCTTTGTAATTTTTAACTATATGTCAGTTTTCAAGACATGCTTTTCATATATGAAAATATACCATTATATGTAGGTTTTCTGCATGTAAAGTGTATATAATTTGCAGGGAAATGATGCTTTATTTATATGCTTTATATGAGTTTATTATGTTATTTAATTGAAATGACTAAACCAGTATAAAAAACATATGAGTATGTATCATTACATACAAGTTTTTTGTATGTTACAGGATATAATGTCATCGTAAACGCCTCTGAAATTTAAAATAGCAGTACTTTTTATGTATGAATTTATACAATTTCATCCATGTGTCTATAGTCAAAAACATATGAATCACATATTGAAGTGACATGACTTCATTTGACCCTATACTGACACTGAAATTGGATCAAACTGAATTACAAACAAACATGGCACAGACTGCCTGGTCAGCATCTAGAACAAACCAATTTTCTACCATTACAATTCCCTTCCAGTTACATAAATGCAGTATGAAAATGCAGTCTTTCAATATCTGTAATACTGAAAACATGGCTGTTAGACAAACCTTTTTAATTTAATAGACTTTATTAGCAGCAAACAATAATTACAGTGATATACTGCTAGTATTCAGTCTGAGATCTGTATGTAAATTTCTCAGATTATTCAATCCTATTTCTTTACAGAAAATCAAGCATTTTACTGTCCCAATTGGGACACTTTCAAAGTAAAAGTCCTTTACTTTAACCCAGAAAAAAAGATTTAAGTTTCATATTTATAGTGCTACAAAAAAAATACTGATCGGGAGTTTTTTTTTTTTTTTTTTTTAACATGATTCATGTTAAAAATGTTCCTCATCAGAAACGGTCTGACTACACAATAACACAAAATCAAGCATTTTTACTGTACCAGTTTTGGAGAATTTCTAAATTTAAGTCCTATCCTTTGATCCAGAAATAGGCTTTAAATTTCATATTTGCAGCACCATAAAAAATTATTGATGAATAGTTTTTTAACATGATTCATATGTTCCTCATCAGGAACAGTCTGACTACACACAGACAAAAAAATAAGCATTTTTTAATGTACCAATTGGGAGAATTCCAATGTCAAAAAGCCTTTTCTTTAGCCCATTGAATCCCTGAAATTTCAGTCAGGCTTTAGAGTACACCATACCACAGAGACAGCACTGGTGAAAGTAACTAATGACCTTCTGTTAGCATCGGACAAAGGTCTTGTCTCTGTACTTGTCCTGTTAGATCTTAGTGCAGCATTTGACACGATCAACCACCATATTTTACTACAGAGACTAGAACATTTAATTGGCATTAAAGGAACAGCACTAAGCTGGTTTAAATCCTATTTATCAGATCGCTTCCAGTTTGTACACGTTAACGATGAATCCTCTGTGCACAGTAAAGTTAGTTATGGAGTTCCACAAGGCTCAGTGCTGGGGCCAATATTCACTTTATATATGCTTCCCTTAGGCAGTATTATTAGAAACCACTCCATTAACTTTCACTGTTTTGCCGATGATAGCCAATTATATTTATCGATAAAACCTGATGAAACAAATCAGTTAGACAAACTGCAAGCATGTCTTAAGGATATTAAGACCTGGATGACCCGCAATTTTCTGCTTCTAAACTCAGATAAGACCGAAGTTTTCATACTTGGCCCTAAACAACATCGAAACAAACTAATCAGTGATATAGCGACACTAGATGGCTTTACTTTAGCCTCCAGCACCACAGTAAGAAATCTGGGGGTTATTTTTGATCAGGATTTATCCTTTAACTCCCAGATTAAACAAATCTCAAGGACTGCCTTTTTTCACCTCCGCAATATCAAAAAAATCAGGTACATCCTGTCTCAAACGGATGCAGAAAAACTAGTCCATACATTTGTTACTTCTAGGCTAGACTACTGCAACGCATTATTAACGGGCTGCAGCAATAAGTCTTTAAAGAGTCTGCAGTCGATTCAAAATGCTGCTGCACGTATACTAACAGGAACTAGGATAAGAGAGCATATTACTCCTGTATTAGCTTCACTGCACTGGCTACCTGTAAAATCTAGGATAGAATTCAAAATCCTTCTCCTTACATACAAAGCGCTTAATGATCAGGCACCATCTTATCTTAAAGAGCTTATAGTACCCTACCATCCCACTAGAACACTTAGGTCTCAAGATGCAGACTTACTGGTGGTCCCAAAGATCTCCAAAAGTAGATTGGGAGCCAGAGCTTTCAGTTATCAAGCTCCTCTCCTGTGGAACCATCTTCCAATTTCTGTTCGGGAGGCAGACACCATCTCCACATTTAAGAGTAGACTTAAAACCTTCCTTTTTGATAAAGCTTATAGTTAGGGCTGGCTCAGGTTTGCCCTGACCAGCCCCTAGTTATGCTGCTATAGGTTTAGGCTGCTGGGGGACTCCAAGGCACACTGAGCTCCTCTCTTTCTTCATCTCTCTCCCCAGATGTTTATGTTCCATTAATGCCTGTTACTGACTTGATTCCTTCCCTGGAGTCTTTCTGCTTTGTCATCCTGCAGATTTCCATGGACTGTGGCCACGCATGGATCGCTGATCACAGCTGCACCTTCTACTGTGGATTATTATAACTCACTTAATCAATCAAACATTCATCACATTGTTGTTGCTATTATTATTATTATTATTTTATTATCATTATTGTAACATCTAGTATTAGTATTATTATTTACATACAGCTTACATATTTATATGTACTACTTTTCCCTACACATACTGTAGATATTGATGTTCTGTTACTACTGTTCTCTCTGCCTCTGTTCTTTTCTCTCTCTCTTCCACCCCTCCCACCTCCCCTCTTTCTTCCCTTTCTCCTCTTTCCCTCTCAACCCGACCAGTGCTGTCAGATCACCACCTACCATGAGTCATGGATCTGTCCATAGGTTTCTGCCTGTTAAAAGGAAGTTTTTCCTCGCTGCTGTCGCCAAAGTGCTTGCTTATGGGGGAACTGTTTCAATTGTCGGATGTAAACATAATTATTGAGTGTGGTCTAGACCTACTCTATAATGTAAAGTGTCTTGGCGCTATATAAATAAAATTTGATTTGATTTGATTTGATTTAACATCAAGAAGTAACATCTTGACACCCAAAGATCTGTTGGAAGCTGTGTTGGCCATCATATGCTATTGTCAGCAGCAAAGGTTTGAGGATGAAATTTCCTCCCTGCTATCTGAGAAGGGAACAGTAAGCAGACAAAATTCCATCTACAAACTGGATCCGATTTTGGAAGAGAGATTAAGCAAGGGAGCCATACCATTGGAGGAAAAACAATCCCCTCATCCTCTCCAAAGATCAGCATATCTCCAGGTTTATCCTCAAACATATCCATCAGTCATTAGGACACAGTGGACGAAACCATACTCTGTCAGCTCTTCAGGAGGAAGTACTGGATTACCAACGCAAATGTGGCTGTGAGGAAAATCATATCTGAATGCAGTTTTTGCAGACACTGTAACGGGAGAGCTATGGAGCAAAAGATGGCGGATCTTCCGAAGGAGAGAATTATCCAGACTTACCTCCATTTATGAACGTTGTAGTGGATTATTTTGGACCTGTGGAAAATCAAGAAATGCAGAACTTGCAAACATTATGGAGTGATATTTACCTGCATGGCGAGTAGAGCAGTTCATTTGGAGGTGGCGAACTTGCTTGAGACAGATGCCTACATCAATGCTATACGTCGGTTCATCAGCAGGAGAAGTCAAGTTGTCCATATCAGGTCAGACAATGGAACCAATTCTGTTGGAGCTGAAAGAGAACTGAGAGAGGCTCTCGCTGCATTGAATCATGAGCGGATTCAAGAAGCTCTGATTTCAGCTGGAGTTGAATGGAGTTTCAATCCACCAGTGGGATCCCATCATGGCGGAGTTTGGGAACGTATGATACGCCTGCTAAGGCACATTCTCAACTCAGTCTTGCACCAGTAGATGTTGGATTATGATGGACTTCACACCATTATGTGTGAGGTAGAAGCCATTCTGAATGATTGTCCAATTACAAACCTGTCTGACGACCCAAATGACTTGGAGCTTCTCACACCAAATCATCTTCTTCTATTAAAGGGAAAACCCACCTTACCACCTGGGCTTTTTGAACCCTGTAACATTTGTAACATTTATTACCTACACCCTTTTTGAGAGATATGAGTACATTGTTTTAATCATGGTAATAAATATAGATCTCACACCCATGCAATACAATACTTCCCATAAATATGTCTATTCGATTGAAGGCAATTAAAGGCATTTTCTGCATCTACCGAGAGAATAGCATAAGAGGCAATATTATTGAAAGATGCATTCGGGATATGCAAGAAACATTTTCATTTAGCATCATCTGATGCCAATCCATGACATGTGGCCGCCTGTAGTTGAGAGTCTTTAGAGTCATCATCATGGACCAGGACAGGCAGCTGCCTGTCTTCTGGACCTAGAGTCACTGTCACTGAGCACGATAGCCAGCCACCTGTCTTCGGGACCAGAAGTTGTCGTCACTGTCCATGACAAGCAGCGGCTCGTCATGGACACGAGAATTCATTGTCACTGACCACGACTGGTGGCCACCTGTTGTCAGGGCTGTTGGGGAGCAAAGTTATTAGTAGATATTAATAATATTATTAATATAGACAAAATTGTTAACATTGATTAATAATAACGGGGAACCACCCTGTGACCAGGGACTAATAAATGAGCCGTGAATTCAGTCTCGAAAGAGGTGTGAAATCTGAGCACTGACCTTCCCAATCAGCTGTTACCACAACCCATACACACAAATAATCATAGAAAACTACCCTTTAAAGTCACATAGAATTTATTAAGATTTCAGCAATACAGTCGCGTCCAGTGTGTTTTCCCTCAGGTGGAACATTGTACATGTTCAAATTTAGAAAGCACAGTCTTTAAGCAAGCTTGGTTGAAGTACCCAGCAACAATGAAAACTTCCTCTGGACAAGCCTACTGTTGTCCACTTATGGTGTCATGAAGATGGGAGAGAGCTATGGTAACGTTAGAATCCGGTGGAATATAGATGGCAGTAATGATCACAACTGTGAGCTCTTTCTAACCTCCTTTTACAGTTTTTTTTACAATTGCTTAAGCACAATTTTGAAAACAGGTCTCATTTTGTTAAAACACTACTATTACACGACTAGCTTTGACTAGTCTGAACACACACGAACTGATGAAGCTTCTTGGATGAGAGGCGAAACGTCTTCTATAACATATAAACAAGTCCACTTGCCTTCGATTTAATCCTTTCTTGAGAACACACACACAATTCACACAACCACACACAAGTAGCAGAACACCTTAGATCCTTTGCAAAATGAAACTCTTCATTCAAAACTGTACAAAAATTAGTGAAAACCTAACTTTGTCACCATACATGTCTCATACGATCTGATTTTGTTTGAACCAGTTACACACTGCTGTGCTGAAACTAAAACACACTTAACATTTCTGCTTTTTAATTTAAAAAATGCTTCCCTTTCAGAAGCCAAAAAAGGTTTGCACCCCGCCACCTTGCAATTTTTATCAATCATTAATAAAAATTGGGTTTGGAACTGCTAAAAACAGATTCAAAAGATTAATTTTGAAAGATTACAGATTGCTTACACACTAAAGAACATTCTCAGCCTCACACTTTTTGCAAAACACTAAACAGTGTTTTTCAAATCACTAAACACACATCTCTACATTAGACACAGAAATCTATTATCATGTCACTTCTTTGCCCTTACAATACACTGCCTTTTAAAATACAACACAATTCAAACAATGGATCAAACGTGGCTATCAGGTATACAAACTATAAAGAGGCAGCAGGTGAATTTACTTGTACCAAATTTATCAAATTTGCAACACTGGTTGACCGTGTTGTAAACTTTGGGTTGACATTGAGAGAGGCTGGACAGAGAGTTCTGCCAGACCTCAACAGATCTGCTGTTGCATGAGTATTAGAGGTAATGCAGGTGTAAAAACTTTTCTCTAAAATCAGTACAGTAGGTCAGAGCCTGACTGTAATTCATACTTTCTATTTTGGCTCTACAAAGCATTGTTTTGTGTTGTGTTTGATCCATATATTCATGTACTTTACCCTAACACAGTGGTTCCCAGACTTGGGGGTGGAGCCACTGCAGGGGGGGCATGGAAGACCTTGTGGAGAAAAAAAATATATAGAGAAACAAAGTTGGGTGAATATGATTTATGTAAGAGGAAATAAACAAATAAAAGTTGATTCTATCCTTTTAAACTTTATTTCACTAAAATTAATGTTTTGAATCCTTCTTTAACAGTTCCACCCCGATTATTGTTAACGATTGATTAAAAAAAACATTTTTCAGCTTCTCAAAGGGGGGCATGCCAAAAAAAGTTTGGAACCACTACCCTAACAATATCTCTAAAAAAAAAAAAACCCAGACTATTTCATCAAAAAGAAAAAAGTAGAAATATTAAATGTGTAACTGGTTCAAACAAAGTCAGATCAGGCATGCATGTGCTGTATGGTGACAAAGTTGGGTTTTTACTCATTTTTGTCCAGTTTTGAATGAAGTTTCATTTCGCAAGAGTCGAGGTGTTCTGCTACTTGTGTGTGTGGTTGTGTTAATTGTGTAGTGTTTTGACAAAATGATCCCTTTTTTTTCAAATTTTCAGTTTTCAAAATTGTGCTTAAGCTATTGTAAAAAACTGTAAAACTTTTTTTTTAAGTACATGAATATATGTATCAAACACAACACAAAACAGTGCTACACACTGATGAAAATAATTATAAAATAAAATAAATCACAAAAAATAATCCACATTATAAAATCAGTCAATTCCATGCATTTCCAAAGTTTGCATTTTGCACAGAAAATCAGAACGAGCATTCTAAATAGCACATAAATACAGCATTGTACTGATTTTAGAGAATTTTTTTTTCTTTCATCTGTGCTCATGTCAATATGTCCAATTTACACTTGCAGCAGCGTATCTGTTGAGGTTGGGCTGAACTCTGTCCAGCCTTTCTCAGTATCAATCCAAAGTTTACAATACAGTCAACCAGTGTTGCACATTTAATAAATTTGGTACAGGTAAACTCACCTGTTGCCTTTTTATAAGTTACAGCTAATGTCTGACCTGGAGAGTTTGTTAAGCAGCTAAGTGTCTGAACACCTGACAGCTGTTTGATCCACTGTTTGAATTGTGTGGTATTTTGAAAGGCAGTGTTTTGAAAGGGCGACATGATATTCGATTTCAGTGTCTAATGTAGAGAAATGTGTTTAGTGATTTGAAAAACACTGTTTAGTACTTTGCAAAAAGCGTGAGGCTATAAATGTGCTTATAGTAGTCATGCAGATCTGGGCAGAGGTTTTGCACCTTGAGTGTCAGGTTTCACTAACTGTGTTATTTTTAATTTTAGTATGCAAGCAATCGTAAAAAACTGTAACATATACACATACTATTGCTCTTACTCATTACTATTACTATATCTTACCATTACCACAATTATGATTAATATAACTATTGCCATAGTTGTAGTTGCTGATATTGCTATTGATGGCTGATAATAGTGATGATGACGATGATAATAGTAACAACCTATTCCTTACATTCTCACTGCCAGTATTCCTATATTACTCCATTATTTATTATTATTTTTGTTGTTGTCATAACATTTTTTGTTTGTGTTGTTGTTATTGTTGGGGCACACTGGGAGGGGAGAGACTTCACCTCTCTATTGCAAGTGGAGACACAGCTCACATAGGTGATGACAACAGGATGTAGGTATGTCATGTATAATTCTTCAGTGCGCTTGCATAATTGCAATGTGAAAGCAAAACTATTTGGATCACATGTATACAGTGTAAGAAAAATGCAAACCTTGGTTTGGACTTTCAGGTATGTAAAAACCCTAAATGAAATATAACTTGATTTTTTTTTTTTTTTTTTTTTTTAAGTGACAGGCCTCCATCATAAAATGTTGGTTTTGGTTCAGCCTCACAATATAGTTTTACAGTTTACAAGGTCCAGAATGTCTTTGTATTTTTTGCCATCAACCAATTAGATGCCCTATGTTAACATTCAATAATATTCAATTACTAAAGTTTTGATCATTCAGGAATTGGTGTGGTTTTAAATTTTAATAGCTTTTTGCAGACTTTGTGGGTTAAAATGCACAAGAAGCCTAATTCTCCTTTAAAATAATTAACTGCATGTTTATAGTCAGATAGACAAAAAATCTGCAATAATTAAGAATGGTGTATAAAGGAACAGTAGCATTGTAACAGAGGGCACTAAATTTTGGCTTTTACAGACAGAATTTTTTCCCCAGGAAGGAAGACTCCAAAGCCCTCTAGCTGGCTTCTTTTTCTCACTTGCTGGCTAAAGTTGTGCAAGCCATGCAGTGATGTATAAAAGTAAACAGACTATCTTTTCTTCATAAGGAAACCAAACTTTTATGCCTGTAATCATGACTGTTTCCATGGACATAGTGAACAAAGAAGGCTATGCCATTAAAATTAAATTATTTAACCTTTTTCAATTCATTTTCAGTTCTCATCTATAAAAGAGACAAAAAATATGGGGGAACAACAATATATTATTTATCCAATATCTAGAGAAAAAACAAGTGTAGGTAGCACTGGTTTGTTTAATTCTTCTGTGGTTAGAGATGCCTGACAGTGGTATGTTGTCCATCTTCCAACATAAGAGCGTAACAGCCACAAGTTTTCTGAGGGCTAGCTGGACAATCATGAATACAATGCCTGGGTAGCTAAGGATTCGAAATGAGAAAAGAAAGCTAGATGTCAAATATGGTGCGAAAAATCTACTTAGAAGTCTGAATTTTGAAATAAAAAATGTGCAGGAACCCTGTATCATACCCACTTTCATATACAAATAAACCCTCTCTGTAGCCGCATAAACCACCTTCTGATGCATCATAGATTGCTTGTTTTGTTTTGTTTTCTATTCCGCTGAGTGTTATATTCCAGGATTCATGATCTATGTGGAGCTAGTTTTTTTTTTTACTTAAAAAAAATTACAAGAAATAGGCATATCTAAATTTTAGCAGTCATACTTTAGACTATTTTCTGTCTGTAATGCAGATATGGCCATGTGCATGGTGTCTTTTATGTGTCACAGCTCTGCTTGTTTTGTTTTTTTTTCCACATAATTATGGTATGTGGATTTGGTGTCAGATAATTGATCTTCAGCAACTGGCCTGTACTAACTACCAAATGGCTGAATTTGTGAGGGCTTCTTTTGTGTGTCAGCCACAAAAATAAGACTTTAGAACAGAGTGGGTTAGAGCTAAGGTTGTATGTGGGCTGTTTTTAATGTAAAAATAATATAGTTCTCTTTCACTTGGTTTTGTCTTTTGTCATACAAAACATTGCAAAAAAGAAAGCAAAAAAAAAAAAAAAAAAATAATAATAATAATAATAATCTGATTCTTTTTCTTCTTCTATCAAATTACCTGTGCAACTTTTTCCACTCTCTCTCTTCAAAAATATCCACATTTAATAATTGTTGCAATATGGTCAAGTTATGGCAACTAAAAGCACTTGGTTAGGCTTAGAACAAGAATGTGATCATGGTAGAAAGTAAATAATTTCCAGTCTGAGGTGATACATACTTTAAATTAGATGGTACTATGCTGGCCATCTGGTGCCGTCTAGTGCCCCCCCATCTCACACACTTTGCAGCAAGGCAACATTTGCTTACTGCGCACATGCATGCAGGTGAAATTATATCCATTCCTGCCAACAGTTTGACACTATTCCACTGATCATCAAGGAAGTGAAGATTAGACTGCTAGCAAGCTAACAGATGTAAGCAATGCAGGCTTCAAACTTTGTTTTTTAAAAAACAAAACCAGCTTTGTAAATGGTAAATGCATGAAGCATTTATTGATTTATTTGTCTACTAGACCTAAAGAAAAATAGTTTGTTTGCAAGGAAGTATGCTGGGCACTTTTAAACTTTCATTTATCTATTTTACAATTAAAATAGATTAATTAATCAATTTTAAAATAAATTTTGAAAATTAACAAACTTTTTGCATCTTTTCCAAATTAAAATTCAGTTTGATTTTGGGACGCGATTTTAATTGCCTTCTCAGGCAGTTGAGCTACTGCTACATAACATCTTTTCTAAAGACTTATGTCATTTTGTCATTTCTACTAATGTTTGCAAAACACAAAATTGATGCTTTCATGAAACTTATCTGTAAAACCGAAAACAAATAAATAGAATAAAAAATATCTTATCAGCTGGGTTTATTACATAATCCACCCGTCAAAAGAAAATTGTTGTTTATATTTTGTTATGGTATACTTAAGTCAACTGATGTGTTGGGAAAGTAGGTACCCAAAACAGGTTATTTCAATGACAATTCAAAAGTATAAACTTACAAAACACTATGTGAACAGTCATAACTTGAAAATCATTACCTGCCTTGTTTACAAAGAAGACTAAAGCTAATGACAAAAATTTAATAAGAAAAAATTGCCAAGAACTCAAGCTGATGCACACTCCACACCAACAAATATTGTGAGAAGGCAATGTTACTGTCCAGGCCAGGAAGCTCTGAGGTTGAGGAGAATCAAGACATCGCAGGATGCCAGGCAGTAAACCCCCAACTCATGCAATGCAGACTCTGGTGGAGGATCCCCTGCACCTGCCCATTCTTTTGTTTCCTCCTCTGACTCTTTCAGGAGATTCCTTAGCAGAATAGCAGAGCCCACATTAAGACACAAGATGATACATGCTTCCTTAACACTGTGGAGAAAGAGAGGAGGAGAGCAAGCTAATTACAATGTTGGTAGAAAAAAGTTACCACTGTAACATGTATATCTTAATCTTTTCAGATAATCGAGATAAGACATTGTCTTTCTCCAATGTGTAGTAGCTAGGTGTTTTGTTCAGATGTTTTTTTTGTCTGGCTATTTGTCTTATGAGGATTACAAACCCAAATGTCATGACAGTAGCATGAACTGTTACTGGGAAAACATAGTGAAACAATGTATGTCATGACAGGATTGCACAATTCTTACCATAAGCCTTATTCTAGTCACAAATCTAGAACTCAAGTCTTGATCTTAAAGGCATAGTTTGAATTGTTTGATGTCGGGTTGTGTGAAGTATTTCCATAATAATATTATCTACAGTAGATGGTGGTCGGCACGCCCCTAGTTTGGAGGAGCAGAAATGGGTACCAGAATGGGAGGTAATCAATGTGCTGCTGTGGACAGGGTCAGCAGCTATGGAGATAGATTTGTGTCTTTATTATTCAATAAAAAAAAAAGTTGCTTTAACCCCAAAAAATATTTTCAATAAAAAAAAACCTTTTCAATCAAAGAAAAAAAGTGTTTGAATGCAAAAAAAATTTGAGATCCAAAAAATTGCATTTGAACACTTTTTTTCTTTGATTGAAAATGTGTTTTTTTTGATTGAAGTCATCTTTTTGTATTTGGGCCATATTATGGGTAGGTCATTTGTGTCTTTATTATTTAATCCCAAAAAATATCACTTCAATCAAAAAAAATATTTTCAATTAAAAAAAAACTTCACTTCAATCAAAAAAAAAATTTCAATCAAAGAAAAAAAGGTTTTGAATGCAAAAAATATTTGAGACCCAAAAAATTGCATTTGAACACTTTTTTCTTTGATTGAAGTGCAAAAAGTTTTGAAGTCTTTTTTTTTTTTTTTGATTGAATCATTTTGACACAAATATCACGCAGTGGGCGGATGCTTCCCCATTGGTCAGACGTGTTTGAGTGACAAGTGTCTACACCAATGACGTTTGACACAGGAATCTCTATCTAGAACAAGCGAGTCGCCATTTGCAATGTACAGGTATGCAGTGAAAATCAGTCTTCCATCTACCCTATGGATACGCACAAACTTTTCAAATGACAGCATTTTTTTTCCACAGACAACATTAGATGCCTTTTCAAATGTACACCAAGGGGTTTGTTTACTTCAAGGATGTGGACATGTTTGTAAAAGGAGATAATAAAAAGTTGCGCACAATGAAAGTGAAAGTGAGAGTCTCGCTCAGCATGTTTACAGCAAGTTTGAAGCACATTGCAGTGCGACAGTACAGTGTGTATTCATCCCGGAGGCTGAATCCATGCTCCGGGTCAATAGCTCTGGCAGAATATGGTTGAGGGTTATGGTTACCGTCGGGGTGTGTGTGTGTTGAGTTCAGCAGCTGTGTTCCTGTCACCATTCACAAACATATTTACTCTGGATTTTCATGTCGCATTTCATATCTACTGCAGCGAAAATTATTGTATAAGCAAGCACTTCAGAACAGACACCAATGAAAACACCAATTTAAGAAAATATAATATTTTCAAGATGCGCTGTGCTGGGCTTGATCTCACCTGAGCAAAACTATCGACACCTGCAAGTGCAACGCTCTGCACTAGGAGCCACTCAAACTTTCACATCTACGCCCGGTAAACCTAAATTGATTAATGACATCAGCATCCAGGTAACATTTTGTTTTAGCTCATCTAAAACAACTGGTTCCCTTTAGTTTATCTTGCAAAATAACCTGAACGTGCTCATTAACGGCTTTTTCTCGGGGTTTGCGGCCAAATAGCCCACTACATCACAGCCCCATACAACACTACACATGATGACAAAGACGTACTTTTAAACAGCGACGATCTAACGCAGATCATACTGTCAAAATACACAAAATAATTGCAACAGGAGTCAGGGCATGGACTTGTTGATTTACAGTTATTTTCCTATCTGATCTGTGCGTATTTTCCTCACTGATCAGTGTGTCTGTATTTTACTGTACAGTGCACAAATGGTAGGAATTTCCTACCATTTTCCTACCATTTGTGCACTGTACAGTAAAATACACTTTTTGCACTTCAAAGAAAAAAAGTGTTCAAATGCAATTTTTTGAGTCTCAAATTTTTTTTGCATTCAAACACTTTTTTTCTTTGATTGAAAAGGTTTTTTTTTTGATTGAAGTGAAGGTTTTTTTTATTGAAAATATTTTTTGGGGTTAAAGCAACTTTTTTTTTTATTGAATAATAAAGACACAAATCTATCTCCATAAGCAGCAAAATATATTTTAGGTATCTTAAAAGAATCATTATCAGTGTACAAGTGTACACTATATTTAAAAAAAATTCACCACTTAACGTTGCTGTTTAGACTTTTCTAATGCAAAACTGACATTATAGAATCTAAATATCACTTTCTCCAAAGCCAACAGAATCCTTTGACAAAACAGTTATTTTACCTAAGAGAACATGGGAGATGCTGGTCTACTGCTGCCTTGATCTGGTAGTTTGTTTATGTTGCTGTGACTTGAGTGAATCCAAACTAAACCTTTAAAATACAGATGTACATACTTAATATGTCCCTTTCTCACACAGATACAAGGCAGATGCTTGTTTTTATGTCTATTCCTGAAAACACAAAACACAATCACACACTATAAACAATTTTCCATTTCGTCTCCCACAATCATCCCCTCAGGTATTAATAGCCAGTCCCTCCAGGACGTCACAGGCTTTTTTGGGGCCTATGCCTAATTTCACAACAGCTTTTCTGAAAAATTGAAAAATTGCAATGAAATTGCGGGACAAAGAGAAAAAAAAAGTAAGGATTACAACAATTCTAAGACAATATGAAGAAGTGCACCTTTGGGGTATTCCACAATGAGGCAAAGTCTTGAGCGCGAAGTTATGTTTAAAAGTGCACAGAACATTGATAAATGCCAATAAAAATGAAAAAATCTTATGCTCTTTTGAGTACATGTGACTAAATAAAAAAATGTAGATACAAATAATAAAAAGTAGATAATACAACTACTTTTGGCAGATTGGTAGCACTCTTGGGAAGCTATGATTGGTCAAATCAAAAAAAAAATTGCAAGGTTGTGCAGAATTCATGGGGATTAGTTGAATTTGCATGAATTGTTGCAACTGCAACATTGCAACTTCCTGGAGGGACTGAATAACATTTGCAGTGTATTACTGTAAACAAACAAAAGAATCTACTGTTATGTAATTTGTTGTATTTTTGCTGTATTATTTTTTACTTTTATTTGATATGGTCATTTTATATATATTTGAGGAGCCGCAGATGTGTAGACACATGCACTGTAGCAGCACTGAGGAAGGAGGTACACATGTAAACATACACTTGTGCATGCTATGTATTAATGTTAACACACACAAACACATACAAACATGGACAAACACACACTTACTGCTTGAAGAAATTCTCAGGTCTTTTGCAGTAGTGACCAAACAGAGGAAATAAGTTTCTGGTCATGTCGAATTGAAGCTGAGCTGCACCACCATCACTGAAATGATTAGACAGGATCACCTGACAGAGAGAGACACATGGATATACTGAATGTATTTTATTGTAACTGCATGGCTTGGAAACCACATGGGTCAGCTTAAAAACTTTAAAGCAGGCAGTAAGGCTGGCAGTCACTACAGAGTGTGTATTTTCAGATGCCAGCAGTGTTTGGTCTCTGCGCTGCAGTGCAGCTGAGGCAAACATGGTTTTCATGAAAAGAAGAAACATGGCATCTGAAGGATAAAGTTTCAGGATTAACTAATAAAAATGAAGAACCAGCGAAACACTGCAGACTGCTGACTGGTCAGAGTAGCATATCATAGTGAGTGTGTAACTTTTGTGAGACTATGAGAGGTAAGGTGGCAGACTAATTACTGGCTATGGTAACAGTTATTAGTGACTGTGAAGTTGTCTTCTGGCAGCGTATGCACAGCCACTGTGCTGTAAATGTGCAGTTTAGGTTTGAGTTTGTTAGTGAATAAAAGCTACAGCTTCTCAAGACTTGAAGGAAGGCTTGTGTTGTTTCTCAGCTGTGGGAATATCATTGCTATGATGATCAGCTCCAGCTACGTTAAGACAGTACCACAGTACAGTGGAGTACAGTAGAGTCGACCTGTTTCACACAACTTTTACACAAAAACCACCTAATACTGCATACTCTGGTAAAATGTAAGGAGGGTATGAAAAAATAGATACCATGTTCACTTTCACTTTAAATTGGCTGTAAAAAGCACCGCCCTTTCACCAAATATTTCCAAACAACATTCTCTATGAGTGATATAGATTCTCAGTTCATTGAAGACATTATGCAGACCTGTGGAGCCATGTTAGTAATGCCACTGAAGAAAGACGTGCAGTTGAAGTAACCTAAACTGAAACCTACAGTACATGCATTCAGTAGGTGAGCATTATATCCTTGGTCCTGATTTGCTAGTCCGTTTGCCACCATACTGGTATTACAGCTGACAGAACACAGATTAGAAAATTGATTAGTTGATTGGTATTTATCACAGAGAATATTCAATCAGTAAAGTAAATTTCACTTTGATTTCCACTTATTCTTCATTATTAGACGTATCAGATGTAAATGCACTTCTTGAGTATCATGCTTAAATGATACAGTTTTAAGTTTAAGAGCTCTGCAGCTGTCACCTTAGAAATAAATAAAGGCATTAAGAGTGCATTTAGTGGGGAAATAAATTAACTTCGGAATTTACAGTTCGGATCGTATCACTGTTTTGAGTCATGGATCAAATCAGCAAAAAAGAAAACAAGGTGGGACAAGGTTGAATTGTTTTAAAAATGTACTTACTTTAATCTCTCTCTGCCTGTAGATATCGCCATAAGTAATGTAATATAATAATAATAATAATAATAATGATAACAATAACAATAACAATAATAATAATTATTATTATTATTATTATTATTATTATTATTATTATTATTGATTATTGTTATTATATTACAACCAACCATGCATTGTCTTACACGAGGGAAGTGCTCCTGTCTCTACGCTACTGTTGAGATAGGCCTACAGATGGTTCAGATCTCTCATCAAAAATCTAGGACATTAGAGTTGTTGGCAGTAGACTTGCACCGATTTATCGGCAATGCTCGGAATCGGGCCGGTTTTCACGTGATCGGCCATGACCTGCAACCGGCCGGTCAGTCTAAAATTTGCCGGTCTAAAGCGCCAGTCAAATTCCCACCACGCTGCGGCAGCAAAAAAAGAAACACACACTAAGCAAAGGCATTGCCTCTTTTCAGTTATATGCTAACATGCTGCAAAGCGTGAGCAGTCCTTGAACCCTCACAATGCTTCGCGGAATACGTCAGCCCTTATGTCAGCCTACCCAGGTCAATAACATCAGCAGCACACACACACGCACATGTGCAACTCACGGCTTTGGTGACCTACACCATGTCGGTCGTATGGAATTTTTTAAAAGTGTGTGAGGAGGATCACAAGTTTGCAGTATGTAACACCTGCGAGGCTAAAATAGGGTGTGGAGGAACAACACCGAAAACATTTGGTACGACTAATCCAGACGTGTCCAAACTACGGCCCACTTATGAAACTTGGGCTGTATTCGAAACCACATACTGCATACTGCATACTGCTTACTGCGTACGACACCAGTGTACGCCGTATTCTGCATGTTGTTTTCAGTAGTGCTCAGTATGTGACAATTAATGATTACACTTATAGCATGCTATAACATGCTTTGCCCCAGGTGTTTGGTACCGCTGCGCTCTCCCAGGGCGCTGATGTCGCGGAGCTTTCCAAGGTGCTGATCCTGACTTTGTTCATTTTTTTGTTTGTTCAGTACTGTTTTACTGTTATTTTCTGTAGTTATTTTTGCACAATTTCGTACTTTGTAGTTTGACAGAGCCTTTTGGGGGTGTAGGGATTAATATTTTCCCGAAAATTACATTTTCTATCCTGGAAACAGAGGCACTCTATCCCGATGTATGTAGGTTCTCAACCTGACCACTTTAGTGTATTTTCTGCTGGTATTAATAATTGTTATTGAGGAAGAAGAACACCATTTCAATATTAATCAACATTATTATGAACATTAAATAAACGGTGCAGGCTGCGTGCAACTTGATCTTCTCTGCGGCTGCACAGGAGGATTAAATGCCAAGTTCAGCCTGTGATCTGTTACTGTCTGACTGAACAGCCTCATGGAAGTGATATTTTACAGTTCTACATATTTTAATCTAATGAAATTCGTTAAAATAAGTCATTTGGTGTTCTCAAAGTCATGATATTGAGCTGAAACAGTTTCCAGACTTCGTTCGCATTTACAGGCTGCTGCTGAGCGCAGCAGACGGCTCGCACCGCGTGCACTGCGACATTCAGCATCGATGACTTAATAAAGTTAATTATCACTGAAAGTTAAAAAGCAAAACTCTAAAAAAAAAAAGCTCTCACTCAGTTGGTCTAGGGCTTTGTATGCACTCCCTGGAGATGTTGGTGTCTTTCTTCAGTGAGGGGCACTTTTTGCCACAACCAGCTGCTGACGGTAAATCCATCACATGCAGTATTTCACCCCGCGTTTTGGATAAAGTATAAAATCCAGTGATCTTGAAACTTCGAGCTTCACCTGGAATTCTATCTGAGATTCCAAAAGTTGCAGCAAACATAAGTCCATTGGATTTTATCCAATGGTAGAGTCAAAAGTTATTGTATTAAGTGCATTCATAATCAGACATGCTTGAATTCATGGCGATTTGTGATCATTAACCAATTAATAAATGCACCCTGTGTACTCAGCCAGTGGCAAATAGGAGCCAGAAAACACACACTACCCCGAATGAAAATTAAATCTTAAAAATAATATAGCACATGCTATGATATGATGATGATATAGTAGACAAAAAGTTTATTTATTAATGTAGAGTGTGTTTTAGCAAAGAAAGTGAGAAAATTTTGCAATATCTTGTGTGCTGTAAAGTGGTTTGGAAAAAATGAAATCGGAATCGGCCAAAACCGGTATCGGCCGTCCAAGCACTCTGAAAATCGGAAATCCGTATCGGCCCAAAAAACTGTAATCGGTGCAAGTCTAGTTGGCAGTGTTTGAGGAGACAGTGAGGAGGAGTGTGGCAACAGCTGCAGAGGAGAGGCAATCGACTGCCCCTACATCAATGATTATCAGTAATGCCGGGTTGCTCAGGAATAAGATGGATGAACTCTGACTTCTGACAAGGGGATGTTTTGAGTACCCTGAGTCCCGTCTTATGCTTTTCACAGAGACCTGGCCACAGTCAGGTACTCCTGACTGCTTTGTTGTCATAGAGGGATTCTCACTCATTCCCTCTGACAGAAGTGAGCTCTCAGGGAAAAGCAAAGGGAGTGGGATCTGCCTGTACATAAATGACAAGTGGTGCAGACAGCACACAGTCCTGGAAAAAATCTGTAATCATGACGTGGAACTGTTATGCGTGAGTTTTCAACCATTCTACCTGCCTTGAGAGTTTAGAAATATATTCACCTGCTCTGTTTATGTGCCTCCCAGTGGCAATGCCTCAAGAGCTGCAGCACAGGTGGGAGACTGTGTGCACGAACAACTACAGCTTACCCCTAAGTTCCCGATGTTCATTATGTGAGATCTTAATCATTGCAACCTAAACACTGGGTTGTCAAGTTTTGAACAGTACATTAAATGTGATACCAGAAAGAACCAGACTCTAGACCAGTGCTATGGTAATGTAAAACAAGCATACACAGCCATAGCTAAACCATCTCTGTTAACTCCGACCATAACACTGTTCACCTAATCCCAACATACAAGAGCAGTAAGCCGCTGAGTAAATCTGTCAATGCATGGACAGAGGACAGCATAGAAACAATGAAAGGTTGTTTTCTGTGCGCAAACTGGGACACTTATACTGGAGAGTCAAATATGGACAATGCCACAGAAGTTACAACAGATTACATAAAATTCTGCATGTGGTATCTCTACATGTGGTAGATGAACTGACTAAAGGCAATGAACTGACTGCTTTTTATAAGCAGTTTGACAATTATGACTCCTCTGCTGAATGTGACATGGTGCTTGATAGTATTAACACTAATGATGCTGAAAGGCTATACATCAACCCTAAATGGGTCAACAAGTTCAAAGTCAACAAGGCCACGGGTCCAGATGGTATCTCTGCTTTTTTATTAAAAACATGTGCAGATGAATTCTTCTGGAAATATTGCAGCTGATGAATGTCAACCCCTTCATCACTAAGTGGTACCACTCATTCCTCACTAACCATACCCAGCAGGTCAGGATGAACAGGACTTTGTTTGAACCCCTGTCCATCAGCACCAGCACCCCCCAGGGGTGCATTAGTTCACCAATCCTGTTCACCCTGTACACTAATAAATGCACATGCAGCTAACCCTAGTTTGGCAACCTCAGTGTGCAACATGAACATCATGGGAGTCAGGCAGCATGCCACACTCCAGTCTGTCTTTAAACAAGCCATCATCAGACAGGCCCAGAAGATTATTTCAGACCCCACTCATGTCCTCCATCATTAGTACCAACGTCTCCCCTCAGGCAGATGCTTTAGAGTCTCCCAGTGCAGGGTTAACTGCTTTAAGAACTGTTTTGCCCCCATCTCTATTAAAGCCTTGAACACAAAAGCTAACTGCAGCCTTACTGTGCAGTGCAATGTTTTGTTTTTTTTTTTTTTTTGTTTTTAAACATAATTATGTATGTATGACTATGTAAAACAGATGTGTTGTGCAATGGGCAGTGTGCAATTTGTTGGTTCATGGCAGTCTGTACATGTACTGTAGGTACTGAGGGTGTGCGATTGTGGACTACTGACAGCTCTGTGTAAGGACTGTATGTTTGTATGTACTTCTTGTATCTTTTAATGGCAGGTACTGTATGTATCCAAGACAGATTTCCTTCAGGACAATAAAGTATATCTTATACTATGGTACTATGGTAAGAGACAGTTATACACTGTACAGTATAATACACTTCTGCACTCTGAAGTGTGGCTCAATGTCCTGCCCAGAGAACTATCTGATTGGTTAGAAATAAGGAGTAATAGCCAATCAACACAGACACACCAAAGTTTCAATAAATATCACAATCTTATGATCTGTTTCTATGATGACAGCAAGTTACACCAGTGAAAATGTCCAAAGTCACGGTCTGGATTTTACTCAAGATGATGTGATGGCTTTTAAATCAGTCGCTCTTCCCTTTTTTTTAGATTCTGCTGCATCACAGAGATGCACTGCAGAGTAAAACACAACAGCATCTGTCCTTCTTTTCACTGCAACTCTGCATTGAGATTTCGGGTACTATAACTTATATAAAAGTAAAAGCAACAGTGAAACTGTTTCACGCTATAATGGTTACATCTAGTCTACAGATCAAATGCGTGCCGAACTGTGAGAGGCAATCCATACCGGGCATGGGACAACTGTGATCCATTGTACCCCTAATTACCTCTGATGAGAGTTTTAGGTTGTGTTGAGCCAGAAAGCCTGGTTATGTTGAACTTCGAAGCACACCCTGAAACATCAAGCAATACAGAACCTGGTGGTGGACAATGTTATTAAACAGGTGTTTCAAGATGAAATAAATGTACCTTGTTACATTATTTTAACGCCAAATGTGCAGTGACACACTCACATTAAGATGAACAAATAATAACCAAGCTAAATAATTAAGATTCCTTACATCCCTGTAAGACACTTCGCAGGGACCTCAAAGGAGTCAGCCAACATTAAAAAGTTAGAGATGTCATTTCTAACCAACTCCCAGTGTTAATGCTAATAAGCTGGCTTACTACATCTGCTAAAAAAATTTCAGCAAGAGTTTCGTCATTTTACAAATAATGAGCAGTTCGTTAACGAAACGAAGTTCTACCAGATAGATTATCAGTGCAAATCTGAGACCTCTCTCATTAGTAACATACTGATATAATACTCTGAGAACCACTGAACCCGCATGAAGGAAGCAAGCAAAGGGTCAGATGTAATCTGTTTTTGTATCTTCAGGGGAATTAAAGGGGTATGGAACAAATGACAACCTGTATGACCAAATTAATATACTGCACATACCACTCTCATAAAAAGTCTACACACCCCTATTAAAAATGCCAGGTTTTTGTGATGTAAAAAAAAATCAGACCAAGAAAAATCATTTCAGAACTTTTTCCACCTTTAATGTGACCTATAACCTGTGCAACTCAATTGAAAAACAAACTGAATCATTTTAGGGGGAAAAATAAAAAATAAAAAACTTAAAATAACCTGGCTGCATAAATATGCACACCCTTAAACTAAAACTTTGTTGAAGCACCTTTTGCTTTTATTACAGCACTCAGTCTTTTTGGGTAGGAGTCTATCAGCATGGCACATCTTGACTTGGCAATATTTACCCACTCTTCTTTGCAAAAACACTCCAAATCTGTCAGATTGCGAGGGCATCTCCTGTGCACAGCCCTCTTCAGATCACCCCACAGATTTTCAATCGGATTCAGGTCTGGGCTCTGGCTGGGCCATTCCAAAACTTTAATCTTCTTCTGGTGAAGCCATTCTTTTGTTGATTTGGATGTATGCTTTGGGTCGTTGTCGTGGTGAAAGATGAAGTTCCTCATTTTCAGCTTTCTAGCAGAAGCCTGAAGGTTTTGTGGCAACATTGACTGGTATTTGGAACTGTTCATAATTCCCTCCACCTTGACTAAGGCCCCAGTTCTAGCTGAAGAAAAACAGCCCCAAAGCGTGCTGCCACCACCATGCTTCACTGTGGGGATGGTGTTCTTTTGGTGATGTGCAGTGTTGTGTTTGTGCCAAAAATACTTTTTGGAATTATGGTCAAAAAGTTTATCAGACCATAACACATTTTCCCACATGCTTTTGGGAGACTTCAAATGTGTTTTTGCAAAATGTAGCCGGGCTTGGATGTTTTTCTTCGTAAGAAAAGGCTTCCGTCTTGCCACCCTACCCCACAGCCCAGACATATGAAGAATATGGGAGATTGTTGTCACATGTACTACACAGCCAGTACTTGCCAGAAATTCCTGCAGCTCCTTTAATGTTGCTGTAGGCCTCTTGGCAGCCTCCCTGACCAGTTTTCTTCTCGTCTTTTCATCAATTTTGGAGGGACATCCAGTTCTTGGTAATGTCAGTTGCACCATATTTTCTCCACTTGATGATGACTGTCTTCGGTGTGTTCTATGGTATATCTAATGCCTTGGAAATTCTTTTGTAACCTTCTCCTGACTGATACCTTTTAACAATGAGATCCCTCTGATAATTTGGAAGCTCTCTGCAGACAATGGCTTTTGCTGTAAGATGTGACTAAGAAAATGTCAGGAAAAGCCTACAAGAACAACTGAACTTTATTTGGGGTTAATCAGAGGCACTTTAAATGATGGCAGGTGTGTACTGACTCCTATTTAATAGGAGTTTGTGTGATTGGTTAATTCTGAACACAGCCCCATCCCCAGTTATAAGAGGGTGTGCACACTTGTGCAACCCCCCCCCCCCCCCCCCCAAAAAAAAAAAAAAGATATCAGTTTATTTCAGTTTGTTTTTCAATTGGGTTTTACAGGTTCTGAAATGATTTATCTTGGTCTCATTTTTTTAAATCACAAAAAACCTAGCATTTTAACAGGGGTGTGTAGACTTTTTATATCCAATGTAAATGCCTAGTGGAGATTTATAATGCCATTTTATGCAAGTTTTATGTTATGATTAATGTTAATTAGCATAACAGCTAATACAATCAATTTAAATTAAAATAACAATTTATAGAAAGTTTTCTTTTTTTGTAACTCTACCAACATTTTCTGTCTGAGCTGTTTGAGCTGTAGTCAGATAAGCAGCCAGCTCAAATTACAGAGAGAAGCTCTGTTTTGAATTAAATAGCCGTGCTGTAGACTTACTATTAATACGCCATGGTAGAATGTTTGGGTAAACATGATGGTATCATGTCTACTTTGAACTTGTTTGTACTTTTTAATATGCTCCGCCACACATGGTAAGGAAACACAAACAGTATGGAGGGATTTTATCATATATTAATCTCTTACATCTTGGTATAGGAAGTTGTCAAGTCTTTCAGCCAGGCCTTGCCATGCCAGTTGAAACAGTGAAAGACTCAGGACCTGATGAAGGTTCAACAATCGGTCCCTCACACAGAGCATCATGGGACATGCTGAACTGGACAGGGACATGGTGGACTGGTCATGCTGGGATGGTAGGGACAACCACCTAAAGTACAAGAGAAATAAGAGTAAAAGTAAGACAAAGAATATATCAGTGCTAACCCATGGTCTTTGTCCACCCTGTTAAATGAAATCAGTAGAACAAAAACTATAGGAAGAGAAAATAATCCATCTCCAGATAAATGCAGGAGTCACATGCTGGTCATTAAATTAGGCATAGTTACTTAACGATTTTCAAAGTTCAGATTTTTCATTCCCAACTATTTCAAATCTCCACTTACTGCTTAATTGTGGCAGCCTTTCTGTATTGTAATAGCAATCTGTTTCTTTCTGCAATTTACCTTGGTTTGGTTTTAGGCAGTCAGCATCTGGGACTAAGGCAATTCGAAGTGCTTTACATAGGTAAAGAAAAGCATTACACTGACATTCAAAACCAATAGGAAAAAAACAACATTAAAGTTTGAAAGCAAGAGGCTGCAAAAGCATTTGACCAAACTGCAAACCTTTTGGACCACTCCAGTAAACAAAATTTAGCACAATTACTGCATCAAATTGCATATGCCATTTTTTCTGAATGTCAGATTTTTGAGTTGAAATTACATTTTGAGAAACACTACTGTACGCTACCTACACTATACTACAATAAAATGTGTTTCCATGATTACTTGTTGCAAAAACCAGCATAGGTCACTTAACAAGGTAGAAGGTAGATTTATTTGTCATTTTTCAACACAGGGTTGTTTAAAGAGCTTAAATGTCCAGTGTAGGGTTGGGTGATTAGACAAATATATCGTCTACTGACAATGGGCTGAATCCATCTGCGATTGCTTTTTTAGCCAATATTTAGGGCAATATTTGTCATTTTATTTTGCTTATGTAATAGTCTGCAGAGTGACAGTCACTGCTCCGTGCCACGTTCTCATCCAGCAGCACAGTTCACACCCACTCAGCCGACCATGAGTGAGCTAAGCTGGGTGACGAGTGAGAGGAAAACAGCCTGCAGAGTCAGACTCTTCACAGTCTTTTTATGCGGTGAATTAGGTATTTATTTTGACCAAACCAGAGTTGATGATTGCTGGAAGAGTGGATAGACTAACAAAGACGGTGAGTGAGTTTTACATGTTCTTCTGTCGAGTTTGAGTTAAGTGTGTTTTCTGAGGATTAAGCAAGCCAATTAAGGTTGTTGTGAAATTTGAATTCAGAAGGTGTACAGTTGTATTTCTCAGTTTAAAAAGGAAAATAAGTGCGAGAACATGTAATTTCTTGACAGTTTGTGAGTTTATTTTGTCTATTGGATGTAATGAACGTATGCAGCATGTGTAACAGTGAATTCACTGCTTGCACACATCTCCCAGCTGAGACTGGAGAGAACGGGAGGCGGTGGGAGGGGGGACGAAAATATCGCCAATCGCTAATGGATGGGTGGGATGGATGGGCTGAAAATGACCATTAAGAAAATTTTAACTTATCACCCAGTTCCCAGGTCCAGTGCGTAAGATTTATGGGATCTATTGGCAGAATACAGCAGAAATGGAATATAATATTCATAACTAGACATTCAACAGATCCTTGATCTGCCTCTCCCAGCGATGAGCATCACCAGGAGCTAGCAATGTTGTGAATTATTCACGTTATGGACATTGTTTGTTCAGAGACTCTTATTCTGAATACATACTTTTCATTTAGAGACTCTTATTTTGAAATCCTGTTTCGTATCGCGAGTTACTTACGTGTATTTTTACGCCGTCATGTCAAGAGCCAGGCCGCCAATGATACACCCTGGGAGCCAGTGGTTCAGCCGAGGCCAAGAGTTTACACCCCCAGAGAGGAGATAGATCAAGTGAACAGTCAATCAGGAAGCTCCCAATGCTGCAACGCTGGATTCAGGCCTATCCAGCCATCCTCTCAGCAGAACAGGGCCTCACCCCATTTGCCACTCTTTACTGGTATGCTGACTCCAGTACCGGTCAATCCGCAGCGACTTACCGATTCAGAACTCTACTGTGATGAACCTGCAGCTGCAACAAACTGCTTCAGAGTCTACACATCCAGGGCCCACTCTGCTGCCCACTGTTCCTCACTGCTACTCTGCTGTGCCCAGTCCACATCTACAACATGATGCTGGTCCTATAACATCAGGCTACGCTCCACCTCACTATGCTCCTCTACCTTCATCAGCTTCACAGCCTCAACCCCTTCCTTCAGCCCCAACACTGACCGGCCTAGCACCAGCAGCCCCTCCACAGCTGCTGTCAGCCTGGACTGTAACACTGCCAGGCATCAGTATGCATCATCCCCCCTTGTACGGTGCACAAAGCCCACTATTCCAGATTTCTCCTCTGACAGTGAGAGAGAGTTTGCTAATCTGAAGTTAGCTTTGGACAACCTTCTCGAACCTCACCAGGAACTGACTTAGAGGTACAAGTATCACATACTGCTGGAACATCTGAAACTGCCCAAAGCGCAGATGATAGGTCAGTTCTGCAGTCACCCTACATACCCATACTCAGCAGCTATGAAGGCTCTACAGCTGCGGAACGGCCAGCCCCACCAGCTGGTGCAGAGTGAAATAGCAGCAATTCTCACTTCCCCTGACATGAAAGCTAATGATTCCCGTAGCTTCCAGAGTTTCTCCCTACGGGGCCACCTTCTAGTTAGCGTGCTGCTTTCTCTGGAATTGAGCTTAATTGCTGTTCACATGTCGACTGCCTGCTCAGCAAGCTACCAAGGTTTAAGATTTATTGAGTCCCTGCAGCTGCAAGGAAAGCTCAACTCGACAAGCCTCAATCCCTACAGTCCCTACAATCTGCAGGACTTCGCCAGATGGCTCCAATCCAAAGCCCAACAGCAGTGACTGTCTAGTCCGCTAGTTCAGTGCTACCAACAAGAGAAGCCTCCAAGCAGTGGGAAGGATAAGGCTCCAGTTAAGGCCAAAAGTGCCACGGTCTACCTTGGTGCAGAGTCTACAGAGCCCCAGGCACCCGTCTCACCCATACAGTCCAAACCAAAGAAGCCACCCAAGGTACACTGTCTATCTGTAACAGCAAAGAGCACTATATTTCTTGCTGCAGTCACATTAAAGAACAACCAACAACAAAGGATCTGGTCAAATGGATTACCAAAGGGAAGCGTTGCTGGAGATGTGCCCATTCCCACATACCCGAGGCCTGCAACCTTAAGAAACCCTGCAGCGACTGTGGCGGTATCCACCTCCAGGTCCTCCATAGGGTAGCCCAAGACCATTTGCCATCAGGCAAGTGCTTCTGAAAGTTGTGCCAGTTCAACTGTACAGTCATGCCAAGTCGATTGAGACTTTAGCTGTGTTGGACGACGGGGCTCAGTGGACTGTAATCCTACCTATGGCTATACAGCAACTTCAGTTAACTGGTGAGCGAGAAAACCTTGTCCTTCAAACTGTTCAACCCGACATTACTCATCTCAGTGGTTCCAAGGTTACCTTTGAGATCTCCCCCAAGGAGAACCCAGGGAAGGTCCAAGGAGCATTCGCCGCTTCAGGGCTAGACTTGGTTGAGCAGAGCTTCCCAGTACAGAAGCTCCAGAAATGGTATCCTCACCCGTGGAAAATTCCACTATCGACTTTCCACAATGTACGACCAATGGTGCTTATCGGATCCAATCATGTTCACCTCATCACCGCTACTGAGCCAGTACGCCAAGGTGTCAAAGGTGGCCCTGTAGCCATCCATAATGCCCTCGGATGGGCTCTACAAGGTGCTGAGAAGGGAGCTCCAAGCCAGACGTCTGTCCACCAGTGTCTTTTCCTTTCTGCGTCCAGTCCTGAAGACCTCCTCTAAAGCACCTTTACATGATAACCCACTCAGTATGTACTCACCCCTATGCCGATGTGAAGATGGGTGAAGATCTTCAGTACACTAAACAATTCTGGAGTTTCAGCAGAAAACAGGGTTGCAACCAAATCCAGTACAATTAAAGTGAATGGTAACCCAGTTTAAAACGTTAAGAAAAGAACACAAAACAAACACAAAATGTCTCCATCCTGCTTGTGTGGTGTAATCCGAGTATTCGCGAGCTGCAACATTAAAATTTAACCGAAAAAGACGCCATTTACGCCATGTTATTAGCCAAAATGTCAACTGTAGCATGTAGCCAGTAGGATGTAAACATGGCGTCGATCTCGCGATATTTTCACATGTGCGTCCATTAAGAGATATATGAAGTCTCGCGATTCTATGTGGACAACTGCCTGGAGAGCCTTCCCACTATGCCTGCAGCCAAAGAATGAGTGGACCAACTATGCAGCGAACTGGCAGAGGGAGGGTTCGAGCTAAGGTGGTAGGCCAGCAATGAACCAGCTGTGGTAGCTCATCTGCCCACTGAAGCAAAATCCGCTGCTACAGAATAGTGGCTAGCTCAGAACCGAACAGACCCGAGCCCACTCTAGGCCTCAGATGGAACTGCGCAGCCGACACACTTGGATATCACCATCGCCCCATCAAGCATGCAACACTGACCATGAGAACGGCCAACCAAGTATTACCCAGCCAGTACGAGCCTTATAGTGCCATATACCACACAGGCTACGGTGCTCATCCAACAGCTGTGGTCCAAGAGGAGGGACTGGGATGATCCTGATCTGCCTGTGGATCTATGAGATGCCTGGAGTGCCTGGGAGTCCAAGCTGGGCCATCTCAGCATGATATCCATCCCACGCTGCTACCTACCTGCTCTGATAGCTAATGCGAATCTGGAATATGACCTCCATGTGTTCTGTGACACATCAGAACAGGCCTACGGCGCAGTTGCCTACCTGGTAGCGCAGAAGGAAGGTGTCATCCATACCTCATTCGTGATGGCCAGGTCGAGGGTCGCCCCTAAAAGACAGCAATCTATACCCTGGCTGGATCTCTGTGCAGCACTAGCTGAAGCACAGCTGGCCAAGCTTGTGGCAACTAAGATGACACTTCCCCTCCACCAGATGATCCTGTGGACAGTCTATGTCAGTCCTGGAGTGGCTCCAATCAGATTCCTGCTGCTTTAAGGTATTTGTAGGAACTCGTGTGTCGGAAATCCAGGAGCTGTTGGACAGGTGAGCCTGGCGTTATGTGGACACTCAGAATAACCCTGCTGATGACATAACACAGGGCAAACCACTCCTTCCTCTGGTTGAACCTGGTTGATGGAGTCAGGGGCCTCCCTTCCTTAAGCAGAGCACTGATCACTGGCCCAAGAGACCCGACCCTGCACCTTCAGTGAGCCCAGCCAAGCTGAAGGGTGTTACTTTCTACTGTCTGTCTGCCGTGGATCTGGGCTTTACCATCCCTGAAGCCACCAAATTCAGTACTTGGAAGGACTTGGTGGAAGCAACTCGCCAAGCATGGCAGGGTGCTCAAGGGGTGGCAGTAGACCCAGCACCCATCCAACCCCTTAGGCACAGAGAGGCAGAGATTCTACTTTTGAGGGGTGTCAAGCTCATAGCTTCCCAGAAGAAGTCACTGCGCTTCAAGCACAGAAACCTGTGCCAAATCACAGTCGTCTGGCCAGTCTCGCTCCAGAGTGGGACTCCTCAATGTGCATGATCCGAGTGGGCCAAGCATAGCGTAGCAGAGATCCATCCCATTGTGCTAGACCCAAGGCACCCAGCAACAAAGCTCCTCATCAAAGAGATGGATGAACGGCTTCTGCACCTGGGCACCGAGTAGGTGTATGGAAAACTGCGAATAGTATTGCACATTGTGAGGACGACAGGCTGTCGTGGAGGCGCCATTGCCAGAACCTCGTGGATCAATTCTGGGTCCACTTCACCCAAGATTATGTGCCTACTCTTCAGACCCACCAGAAGTGGCAAAAATCGTCAAGAAACCTTACTGTCAATTCCATCATCCTGATAGTTGATCCACAGTTGCCCAGAACTCAGTGGCTTATCGGCAGAGTCACCAAAGCTGTGATAAGTCAAGATGGATGCGTCTGAGCAGCAGAAGTCCTTGTCAAGGGTAAAGTTTACTCAAGACCAGTCGCCTGCTTAATTGAGCTCCCTGCTCTCAGCGAGGATGATACCAAAGACACTTGAAGAATTCCAGTTATTAAACATTTGCTGTTCAAATGTCGGAGTGGCTGTTGTGAATTTTTCACGTTATGGACATTATTAGTTCAGAGACTCTTATTCTGAATACATACTTTTCATTTAGGGACTCTTATTTTGAAATCCTGTTTCGTATTGCGAGTTACTTCCATGTTTTTTTACTCCATTCATTTGGCAGTGCAATCATCTCTGGTGCAGAAGTCACTGATGATTAAGTGAGTGTTCAACTTCTACGCTGCACCATGTAAATCTTCTCATTCTGCCAGTAAAGAGTTTAAATTTACCTGATGACCGTGTGTTCTCTGACTGGAGCCCTCTAGTGGTCAAATACCCCAACTCACCAGTTTAAAGGGCCATTCCGTAACAGGGAGGGAGCAGCACATGGGAGGTTCACACCAATACCACGTGTTGCACCACCCCACTATGAGACGCTCCAAGCAACCAATTTGGAATCTCTAAAGCAGAGACAAGGATGATGAATCCTCACCAGCCTCCAACCCCCCCCCCCCCCCCCCAAAAAAAAAGATGACCAGAAAATGGTGAGAATAGAACTATGGCTGGGGTGATTCATTGACATGATCGACAGCCTTGTTTACAAAATTTGCATAATGTACGTTAACGCATCGCTATGAACTGCTGTGTCTGGTCAGAGCACAGATTCACCTAGAAAACATGCTGCAGAGAGACAGCCTCACTACGATCATGTTAAGTGTGGGAGTATTTTAGACAGAGCTACAATTGTTTGGCTGTCTTTTGCTCCACAAACTGGAAATGTCTCATCACAGCAGGACAACTGCTCTGCATGAGTGCCAAAAGTGAAGCACCAAGCACCAACCCCCTCCTGCAGCAGCAGCGAGACAGCAGCATCATCCTGTTTACATTCTGTCAGCACCCAAGCACGATATATGAGGGTTATCAACATGTGGGACATGTTTCTATTAGTAGAAATCACTGAAGACAAATTTTCTAGATGTTTCTTCATTGCTCCCGTGTTAAAAGTGATGTCTGCACTGCTGCTGTGAACTTAATACCATACATCATCTACCAGTGCTCTTTTGTACTTTCTGTTCACTTTATCAGCCATGTATGAGACCGAAATGGTTAACACTACATTATAATCTGTCTGTATTTCATTTACTGTATTTTCATTATTCTCTTTGCCCCACACTAATGCAAAAACACTGCCAGTGATCATCTTACCTGCATATGGCTCTGGTGATGAAATAACTTCGTGTCATAACCAGTGTAAGTCAAAATACTGATTTTTCAGTTCAGTGAAGGTTGGATAGTGATTAGTTATTAAATTAATATACATCATAACTCCTTTTAAAGGGTGGAAAATTTAAAATCTGTTACTATTATGATTATTCTGATGTGCATTATATGTCTATTTTTCAGGATTGTAATTAAATAATATATTGAAATATTAATGAGACAAGTTTTTGATATTATTTTAGGTAAGTTAATTGTCATATTAATTAGATAATGAAAAACAATTGTTACATTAATTGTTTAAAAAAATAATTTGGTACAACCCCTAAACAGAACCAAACCAGAGGCACCACTACTGGAATCGAGCCACCTGTTTTTGCAATGGTGGACAAATTTATTGTGCAATCCCAGAGGCATTACTCATTCAAAAGTTAATATTAAACCTCAATAAAAACAAAAGTAAATTGCTACTCTCACTTTAAGTTGTAGGCTACATTGTTTTAATCAAACCCACTGCAGCTGTATAGGTAGGGTTTTCTTTGTTGAAACAACTAGAATAAAGGTTGATATTGGTCGACATCGATGTCTCACCTGTCTTGGCAGTATGGTTTAGCTTTTTCTGTGATTTCTCTCATGGTCCATTCTAACAGTCTTCCCATCATGTCTCCTTTAAGTCGATCCAGCAACGCCAACAGACCTTCAAATAGTGAGCCCTCCAGAGAAGCCAGTCGACCCAACTCCGTCACACCCAGGTCTCCCAGCAACACTTCCTCACCAAGTGAAACTGCTGCCTGCTGCAGCTGTAGGAAGAACTGAGGGAAGAATGACAGAACTGGTAAACACATAACTGTCAGAAGGTAAAACCAAAGACTCTACCATTTTTGCCTGTCCTCAGGCAGCTCAGTGCTGTTTGTTCTCATATGAAAGCTATAGTGCTATATTTTTGTGACGTACAAAATGCAAAGCACAGTTCTTTTCCTGATGTATACAAATCAGAAAATTCGAATTTTGGTCGGAATACATAGGTTTTTGGGTCAAGCCATTCCAACAACTTTTTTCCACGTGACATGACACAGGTTTCTGCTCGATTGACATTGCTATGCGAACCCCTGTGGTTGAAGGAATAGCATGTAAACTATGCCCACCAGTCAAAGTTAACTCAAACAGGAGGAAGCGCATCACCAGCTGCCGTTAGATCACTTAGCTGTGTTGCTAAAGGCCCTAATATGACTGGAATCTGGCCAGACTGGCAACCTGAAGCACCAGGGGAGTGTTTACACTGTGGGAAACTGAACTAGGCTCAGCAGCCTATGAGTGTACCTGGCCAAACCAGGACCAAGCACAGTCTCTGAGACCATCAGGGACCAGCCTGCCAACAGAAAATTCTGTACCAAGCTGATACACAATGGCTCCGGTCAGGACTCTCATTCTGCAGACGATGAACACTGTAGGCTGGGACACGAGAGGGGTGAAGTGGAGAGAAGTGAAAGGAAGTTGGAGCATCAGAGAGGCAGCTGGGACCCATAATATTTTCACATCTACCGTGGTTGATAAAAGATTTATTTTCAACCAAACCAGAGCTGGTAATTGTTGAACAGTGGAGAGACAAAGACATTTTGGTGAGTTTTACTGTGTTTCTGTTGAGTTTGAAGTATGATTAATAGACAAGATTGTAAAATAGAAGAACCTGAATTCAGAAGGTGTATGGTTTATTACGGACAGCTGGTATATGAACACCTTTTTTGAAATTTTTGTTAATGTATTTTGTTTTTTAGACTATAAAAGCTAAGAGCTAGTGAAAGTGGCAGCATTGCAGCTCATAAACCTCTTCCAGTGCTTGTGGCTGAGTGGCCATTTCCATTTGAAAAACCCAGAAAAGTACTGCGCAAGCACTGTGATGCAATTGCCCTTAAAAAGAAGGAATCAACAACTGAAATTGCATTTTCTTGAGGAAGTATGATTTTTCCATGATAGGTGATCTTTGTATTTATGGTGACCTGACTTTAAGAAAAATATACACAAATTTACGTACGGAAACCTTACTCTGCCTCATTTTAGGTTCATTCTTAGCACACGTTTGTGCAGCACTAGTCTATGACCACTAATTATGTGGGTCCCTCTTCGGTCTCACCTTGTATGTGTGTGCTTGCAATATGTAACTAAAGACTGCCTTATATTCAACATCAACGTTAGGACAGCCAGACATGAACAAACCTTTTCCACAGTCGGGAAAAATGTATACTTGAATTTGATTAGACTACAAGACCATGGTGAGATCAGGCTCTAACATATTTAGTGCCACATGCATTCTGTTAGAACTGAGGGTGTCACAATTCTCCAAATCTATGATTTGAATTGACTTTCAATTTTAAGGTCATAACAGTGTACACTGGTGGCTATTTTTTCTGGTGTACACTGATCCTTGTTCAGTTATTGATTGTTTGGGCTGGATTCATCATTGCATTCCTGAATTTATTAATCATTCATCGCTTATTCCAATTTACCTCTGATTGTCAGTTGTGTGTAGTCATTTTGCTGCACTAGACTCAAAGACTATAATTTGATCTTCCAGAACTTATATTAACATGAAAAATCTGTTTCAATTTTATGAATTGTGAATGGATATTCACTCTATACATCTCCTAACACTGACCTGAACTCTTCTCAAATACACCGGAACAAAATCTGCGTAATGTCAAGACTTGTCTATCTAAGTCACCTGCAGGTGCCATTTTCTAATCAGTGTTTGTGGTTGACCTGAACCTCACAGTAATCGCCATGGCAATTTTTTTCCAAAATCATCTTAAAGGGATGAAAACTCAGGCATTACTGACTCACCATCATACTAATTGAAGGTCAGGTTTATTTTGTTAGTCCGCATAATACTGCTGAAGTTTCACAGGAAAACAGTGCTGCAGAATCTCCCAAATAATAGAAGTGGATGACCAGTTTTCAAATGTAAGAAACAACTGGAAAAAGAAAAACATAAAATGCCTCCAAACTGCTTGTCTGGCATAATCGAAGTCTCCTTAAGTCCCAGTATGCCATTTGCACACCATCAGAGCACACACAAGTTCAGACATGTGCATGTGAGCATGGCTCCAAGCTAAGGATCTACGGTGAAGATTCTGGCTAAAAACATGGTGTAAATAACATTTTTTTTGGTCAACTTGGCATGTTGGGACTTTAGGAGACTTGGATTATATCAGACGGGCAGTATGGAGGCATTTTATATTTTTATTCTATTGGGTTTTTTTTCTGTTTGAAAACTGGTCACCATTCACTTCCATTGCTTGGAAGATTCCACAACGCTGTTTTCCTGTGAAACGCCAGCAGTGTTTTGTGGACTACAAAACTACTAACTGACCCGCAATTGGCATAAGAGTGAATAGATAATGACTGAATTATCATCTTAGGGTGAACTATCCCTTTTAAGCTAAGGCTATCTTCTCAACCCATTATCAGGTTTCAGTCTAAGCCTAAGATACTTTGGTGAAATGTGGCCTTGAAGCCTCATTTATAAAACAGCCCATGATATTCATATGAAAAGTATACATACATACAAAACACAAAAATGTCATATGACAAAAAATGATCAGATCTACAGTATAAAAGTGTGGTCATGCACTCCAAGAATTAACCATATATGATGAATATAAAACCCTTTATAAAATATTGATCTTGGATTTGTATGCACCTACAAGTATAATTAAAGCTGCAAGCAGCGTTGAACGGGCCCTCGCACCCCCACGCAACTCGGACTGCCGGCAACTCGGGGTGCTGGCGACCGCAGCCCCCATGCCACTCGGGGCCTGCTGCCGCCGTGACCTTGTCGCCAGAGGCTGACTGGCAGACGTGGTGCTGAATTTTCACCCCCTTTGGACGCTGTAGGAAGCAATGCGGTGTTACTTCCTGTCTGCACTAGGTGGCGCTATGACTATGAGTCCTGAGCGTCATGCAGATGTGTTCATGCTGGGACTTTTATCATACTTGTCAAGTTTTGGTGCACATAAGACCATTTATAGCAAAGTTATAGCATTTTCCTGTGTGGTGGTGAGAGAGAAAAATAGACCCCAAAATTCAAAATGGCTGACTTCCTGTTGGGTTTAGCCTATGGGTCCAAGAGACTGTTTTGTGTGGCTGCGGCTGCTACATATGTGTACCGATTTGTGTGCATATCGGTGAGACGTCCTCTGGCGGTTTCTTTTAGGAATGGGCGTGGTCAAGCCATTTAGCCACGCCCATTGACGAAATTCATATCATTTGTTCAGAGTTCGACTATCAATAAACATGTTAAGTTTCAGGCAGATCTGAGCAGGTACAGTGCATTTAAAGCAACTTCCTGTGTTTTGGTGAAACGTCAACTTTCGCCACGCTCTGAGGGCAACGCCGTTTGACCTGGCCTCAAGATCTTGATAATATAGCATCGCCAAGGTCTGAAGACCTGTCTGAGTTGATTTGTTTTGGATATGGTCAAGACGCTTGGAGCGGTACGTGAAACTCTAAAACATGTCATTTCCTGTCACCAGCAGGGGGCGGTATGACAATCCTGGAATATTGTCACGTAGTGGTGTTGAGGTGGGGACTATGATGACACATGAGAAGTTTGGTGGAGATTGGACCGTTTTTGCTAAATTTATAGCAATTTCCTGTCTCATGGCGAATCATGAAAATTCGCCGCCACCTGACGGCCATACCGTTAAACTGAGGCAAAATCTGTTGATAACTTTTACTCACAAGCTAGTGTAGAGGGTATGCAGCAATTTGGAAGCCGTTCTGATGAATCCTGTAGGCAGGAACTCTTACAAGGCAACGCGTGGGAAACGTCAAAATTTACCACGAAATTCAAAATGGTCGACTTCCTGTTGGCTTTAGCTTATGGGTCCCAGAGGCTTTTTTGTGCGCCTGGGTGTGATACATGTGTGTACCGATTTTCGTGCATGTTGGTGAAACGGGCCGCGGGGGCTGCTGTTTAAGGGGCGTGGCCAATCCATTTAGCCACGGCCCCTTATGAAATTCATCTCATATGTTCAGGGCAGGGCCAGTTACAATCATGTGAAGTTTCAGGAAGATTCGACCAAGAACACTGAAGTTAGGGCCACTTATTGGGTTTTGGCGAAACGTCGACCTTCGCCGCGCCGTCACGGCGATACCGTTTGACGAGACATCATGGTCTTCATAATATAGCATGACCAACTTGTTAAGGCCTTTCTGACCAAATTTGAGTTTGATGTGGGCAACGTGCTCAGAGCAGCACGGCAAAGTGTAAAACATGGCATTTCCTGTCGCCAGCAGGGGGCGCTATGACAATTACAAAATTTGAGCATGTAGACCTGTTCAGGGCGGGACTATTATCAAGCATGTGAAGTTTCGTGCAGATCGGAGCATTTATGCCAAAGTTGTAGCAGTGTCATTTTTCATGGCGAAACATTGACCTTCGCCGCACTCTCATGGCGAGACCCTTTGAGGATACGTCATGATCTTCACAATATAGCATAAGCAAGGCCTTAAGGCCTTACTGAGCAAATTTGAGTCAGATACGGTCAACGTGCTCAGAGCAGCACCTCAAACTGTAAAACATGTCATTTCCTGTTGCCAGTAGGGGGCGCTATGAGATTCATAGAATATTTTCATATAGACGTGTTCAGGGCGGGACTATTATGAAGCATGTGAAGTATGGTGCAGATCGGAGCATTTATGCAAAAGTTCTAGCAATTTCGTTTTTCATGGCGAGACATCAAAATTCGCCGCCACGTCACGGCCACACACCCTTCAACGATAGCGCGATCTTTTGATAAGTTTTCATCACAAAGTAGTGTAGTTTGTACAGAGCGATTTTGAATCCGTTCTGATTAATCCTGTAGGAGGAGTTTGTTAAAATACGACGTGTGAAAATGGCCAAAAATGACATAAAACTGAAAGAATTTTTCAAAATGGCTGACTTCCTGTTGGGTTTAGGGTGTCGCTCCAAGAGGCTTTTTTGTCCGTCTTGACATGATACATATGTGTACCAAATTTCGTACGGCTAGGGCAAAGTTAAAGCAGGGGGCTTTGATTTTGAAAACTGTTAGGGGGCGCTGTTGAGGCATTTTGCCACGCCCCTTTGTAACGAGCATAAAATATCAAATTTTTCAGCAGATGTGACAAGTGTGCAAAATTCTGGGACTTTTAGAGCATGTTTAGGCCCTCAAAAATGCGATCTTAGGGTAAAAATAAAAATAATAATAATAATTAAAGCTGCAAGCAGCGTTGAACGGGCCCTCGCACCCCCACGCAACTCGGACTGCCGGCAACTCGGGGTGCTGGCGACCGCAGCCCACATGCCACTGGGGGCCTGCTGCCGCCGTGAGCTTGTCGCCAGAGGCTGACGGGCAGACGAGGTGCTGAATTTTCACCCCCTGTGGACGCTGTAGGAAGCAATGCGGTGTTACTTGCTGTCTCCACTAGGTGGCGCTATGACTATGACTCCTGAGCGTCATGCAGATGTGTTCAGGCTGGGACTTTTATCGTACTTGTCAAGTTTTGGTGCACATAAGAGCATTTATAGCGAAGTTATAGCATTTTCCTGTGTCACGGTGCGAGAGAAAAATTGACCACAAAATTCGAAATGGCTGACTTCCTGTTGGGTTTAACCTATGGGTCCAAGAGAGTTTTTTGTGTGCCTGCGTCTGCTACATATGTGTACGGATTTTCGTGCATATCGGTGAGACGTCCTATGGCGGCTACTTTTAGGAATGGGCGCGGGCAACCCATTTAGCCACGCCCATTGACGAAATTTGTATCATTTGTTCAGAGTTCGACTATCAATAAACATGTTAAGTTTCAGGCAGATCTGACCTGGTACAGTGCATTTAAAGCAACTTCCAGTGTTTTTGCGAAACGTCAACCTTCGCCACGCTCTCAGGGCAACGCCGTTTGACCTGGCCTCAAGATCTTCACAATATAGCATCGCCAAGGTCTGAAGACCTGTCCGAGTTGATTTGTTTTGGATATGGCCAACACGCTTGGAGCGGTACGTCAAACTGTAAAACATGTCATTTCCTGTCGCCAGCAGGGGGCGGTATGACAATCCTGGAATATTGTCACGTAGTGGTGTTGAGGTGGGGACTATGATCACACATGAGAAGTGTGGTGCAGTTTGGATCGTTTTTGCTAAATTAATAGCAATTTCCTGTCTCATGGCGAATCATCAAAATTCGCCGCCACCTGACGGCCATACCGTAAAAGTGAGGCAAAATCATTTGATAACTTTTACTCACAAGGTAGTCTAGAGGGTATCCAGCAATTTTGAAGGCGTTCTGATGAATGCTGTAGGCAGGAAGTCTTACAAGGCGACGCGTGCGAAACGCCAAAATTTACCACGTAATTCAAAATGGCCGACTTCCTGGTGGTTTTAGCCTATGGGTCCCGGTGGCTTTTTTGTGCGTCTGGGTGTGATACCTGTGTGTACCGATTTTCGTGCACGTCGGTGAAACGGGCCGCGGGGGCAGCTGTTTAAGGGGCGTGGCCAATCCATTTAGCCACGCCCCCTTGTGGAAAAGATATCATATGTTGAGGGGAGGGGCAGTTACAACCATGTGAAGTTTCAGGAAGATTCGACCAAGTACACTGAAGTTAGGGCCACTTCTTGGGTTTTGGCGAAGCGTCGACCTTCGCCGCGCCGTCACGGCGATACCGTTTGACGAGACATCATGGTCTTCATAATATAGCATTACCAAGTTGTTAAGGCCTTTCTGACCAAATTTGAGTTAGATGTGGGCAACGTGCTCAGAGCAGCACGGCAAAGTGTAAAACATGGCATTTCCTGTCGCCAGCAGGGGGTGCTATGACAATTACAAAATTTGAGCATATAGATGTGTTCAGGGCGGGACTATTATCAAGCATGTGAAGTTTCGTGCAGATTGGACTATTAATGGTAAAGTTATAGCAAATTCGTTTTTCATGGCGAGACAACAAAATTCACCGCCACCTCACGTCCACGCCCTGCAACGATAGCGCGATCTTTTTATAACTTTTGATCACAAAGTAGTGTAGATGGTACACAGTGATTTTGAAGGCGTTCTGATTAGTCCTGTAGGAGGAGTTCGTTAAAGTATGACGTGTGAAAATGGGCAAAAATGACATAAAACGGAATAAAAAATTCAAAATGGCTGACTTCCTGTTGGGTTTAGGGTGTCGCTCCAAGAGGCTTTTTTGTCCGTCCTGACATGATACATATGTGTACCAAATTTCGTACGCCTAGGGCAAAGTTAAAGCAGGGGGCTTCGATTTTGAAAACTGTTAGGGGGCGCTGTTGAGGCATTTTGCCACGCCCCTTTGTAACGACCATAAAATATCAAATTTTTCAGCAGACGTGATGAGTGTGCAAAATTCTGGGACTTTTAGAGCATGTTTAGGCCCTCAAAAATGCGATCTTAGGGTAAAAATAAAAATAATAATAATAATTAAAGCTGCAAGCAGCGTTGAACGGGCCCTCGCACCCCCACGCAACTCGGGGTGCCCGAGTTCTCGGGGTGTTGGCGACCGCAGCCCCCACACCACTCCGGGCCTGCTACCACCCTGACCTTGTGGCCAGAGGCTGAATGGCGGACGAGGCGCTGAATTTTCACCCCCTTTGTACGCTGTAGGAAGCAATGCGGTGTTACTTCCTGTCTCCACTAGGTGGCGCTATGACTATGACTCGTGAGCATCATGCAGATGTGTTCAAACTGGGACTTTTATCATACATGTGAAGTTTGGAGCAGATTTCACCATTTAATCCCATGTTATAGCAATTTCGTGTTTCATGGCGAGACATCAAAAGTCGACGCCATGCCACACCCACACTGTTCTACACTGACCAATTCTTTTAATAACTTTTAATCACAAATTAGTCTATATGGTACACACCAGTTTTGAAGTCAATCGGATAAGTTGTGGAGGCGGAGTTTGTTTAGCCACGCCCACTTATGAAATTAATATCATATGCTCAGGACGGGAGCAGTGACAAACATATTAAGATTCAGGAAGATTCCACTAGGTAAACTGAAGTTATGTCCACTTCCTGTGTTTTGGCGAAACATCGACCTTCGCCGCGCCGTCAGTGCGGCATCGTTTGACGAGACATCATGGTCTTCACAATATAGCATTACCAACATCTTAAGGCCTTTCTGATCAAATTTGAGTTGAATATGGTCAACGTGCTCAGAGTAGCACCTAAAAGTCTAAAACATGGTATTTCCTGTCGCCAGCAGGGGGCGCTATGACAATTACAAAATTTCTGCATGTAGACATGTTCAGGGTGAGACAATTATCAAGCATTTCAAGTTTGGTGCAGATTGGACCATTTATGGTGAAGTTATAGCAAGTTCATGTTTCATGGCGAGACATCAAACTTCGCCGCCACCTCACGGCCACATCCTTCAATAAGAGCGTAACCTTTTAATAACTTTTGATCACAACGTTGTCTAGATGGCACATAGTGATTTTGAAGCCGTTCTGATTAATCCTGTAGGAGGAGTTCGTTAAAATACAACACGTACAAAACATCAAAAATGGCCGCCAAATTCAAAATGGCCGACTTCCTGTTGGGTGTGGCCAATGGGTCCAAGAGGCTTTTTTGTGCGTCTGGGTGTCATACATATGTGTACCAATTTTGGTGCATGTCGGTGAAATGTGCCGCAGGGGCTGTTGTTTAAAGGGCGTGGCCAAGCCATTTGGCCACGCCCATCATTGAAACTCATATCACAAGTTCAGGCC
This sequence comes from Lutjanus argentimaculatus, assembly GCA_034769285.1. NCBI lineage: Eukaryota > Metazoa > Chordata > Actinopteri > Lutjaniformes > Lutjanidae > Lutjanus > Lutjanus argentimaculatus. The sequence goes on from JAWZSL010000023.1 coordinate 8,256,814, forward strand.
TGGACCATTAACACACATGTGAAGTTTCAGGCAGATATGACCAAGGACACTGAAATTAAGGCCACTTTCCTGCATTTTGGCGAAACATCGACTTCGCCGCACTCTGGGCGCAACGCCGTTTGACGATACGTCATGATCTTCACAATATAGCATTACCAAGGTCTTAAGGCGTCACTGACCAAATTTGAGTCAGATATGGTCAATGTGCTCAGAGCAGCACCTCAAACTGTAAAACATGTCATTTCCTGTCGCCACTAGGGGGCGCTATGACATTTATGGAATATTTTCATATAGACGTGTGCAGGGCGGGACTGTTATCAAACATATGAAGTTTGGTGCAGATTGGAGCATTTATGCTGAAGTTATAGCAATTTCGTTTTTCATGGCGAGGCATCAAAATTCGCCACCACCTCACGACCACACCCTTCAACGATAGTGCGATCTTTTGATAACTTTTGATCACAAAGTAGTGTAGTTGTTACACAGCGATTTTGAAGACGTTCTGATTAATCCTGTAGGAGGAGTTCGTTAAAATGCAAAACGTGGAAAACGCCAAAAATGACCACGAAATTCAAAATGGCCGCTTTCCTGTTGGGTTTAGCCTATGGGTCCCTGTGACCTTTTTTTTGCGTCTCGGAATGATCTACATGTGTACCAATTTTCGTGGAGATCCGTGAAACCTAGCGAGTAGAGCGCAGTTTAAGGGGCGTGGCCTAGCCATTTTGGCCCGGCCACCGCCGAAAACCCTAATACACGTAAATTTTCACCGCGACTGATGCGCCCGCCAAATTTGGTGAGTTTTTGAATATGTTAAAGCCCCCAAATAAGCGATTTATTTTTGTCGTAATAAGAAAAAGAAAAAAAATAATAATAATTCCTTGAAATTCAATAGGGTCCTCGCACCGGACGGTGCTCGGGCCCTAATAATAATTCCTTCAATTTCAATAGGGTCCTCGCACCCGAGGGTGCTCGGGCCCTAATAATAATAATAATAATAATTCCTTCAAAAACAATAGGGTCCTCGCACCCGTGGGTGCTCGGGCCCTAATAATACTTCAGTTAGTGAACATGGTTGATGGGGAAGTGAATCTGGATATTCAGGATGACTATGGTGGAAAGCTGAGCCAGCCCTTCCAGAGCCCTAAACAGGTGAACACATTCTCCTTCAAATAAATTCTCATAAATCCCAACTTTTAAGTGGCGTACACATCATTAAAGCCCTGTTTTCTGCATTACATTTATAAATGAGACCATGGTCAGGAGTGACTTGGTGTAGATGAGAAAATCCCAGTGAAATTAGCTTTCATATGAAAATATGGAGCTGTGTACTCGTGCTTGAGCGACAAAAATGAGAGCTGTCAAGCCATGGCAACATTATTCTAATGCTGTGGCAAAAATGCATAAATAAAAGAAATACATTTAATTAACTTCACACACCACATTGTCTCCCCAGTCTCCCAGGATGGTGCAAATGTAGTTGACTGCATTAAGGATGGCACAATATCGTGCACCCAATGGGCAGCGGGACTCTTCCTTCATCACCTGGAAAGAATAAAACAATATCAACCGCTACTATCTTTAAACATTTCAATTGATTACAGCCCATATATATGAAAATTGCATATCACAATTGTAGTGATCAAAACTATCCTGGTTATCGGTGTTATCGGTTTTGTTAAAATGTCCTGAAAATGTTTAGTGTACTGAAACACACACTGAAATAATTTCTCCAAGTGAGAAAACGACTCAGTGTTTTACATGGTATCATATATGTCTTTTGCAATGTTACTATTCTCATTCAGTCAAAACAAAAACACGTTGCTGCCGTGCCTGCATCTGGGAGACTGTTTCTAACTTAAGTTGATGATGAACAGCATTTACAGTGAGTTTTTCAACATGTGGTAATCAAACTTGGTATTAATGCAGGGCTGTACGCTTAGCTTTTTCACTAGGAGCACAGGTGCTCCTAAATGAAAAAATTTAGGAGCACAGAAAAAATTTAGGAGCACTATGAATTTTCTTAAATAGCACAATTTGATTATTAACATTCAAACAACGTACACACACATGTGCATTGTAATGCATCATTGGGCCCTTTGCAGTATTTACAGAACATAAGGTTGTCCTCAAACTAGGGCTGAACGATTTTAGGAAAAGATCTAATTGCGATTTTTCTGGCAGATATTGCGATTTCAATTCGATTCACGATTTTCTTCAAATCAAGCTTCAGTGCAATATTCACAATGTACAGTAACATTTACAAACATGACAGAAAATTACATCATACCATCAAAGCAACATGGTTGAAGGATCATTTTTCGGATCAGCAAAAAAGAAAAAAATGGTGGGATTAGGGTTAAATTATTTAAAAAATGCACTTGGCTTTGATCTCTGTCTGTCTGCAATTATCACCATAGTTAATTGTTTCAATTGTTGGATGTAAATATAATTAATTATTGAGTGTGGTCTAGACCTACTCTATATGTAAAGTGTCTTGAGACAACTTTGTTGTGAATTGGCGCTATATAAATAAAATTGACTTGACTTGAGTTATGTAATGTAATAATGATAATAGTCATGATAATGGTAATAATATTAAAATCTTCAAACTTATACCATAGGCTACTGTTCTATGTATATACATACGTTAAATCATTATACACTGCACAGTATAAGACACAACTATGCTCTGTCGTCTGGCTCAATGTCCCGCCTACAGCACATCTGATTGGTTAGAAGTTACAGGTAATCAATCAGCACAGACACACTGTGTCAAAGACAGGGTGAGACAGAGCTGCACCAGAGGAGCTGTGTAGAAGTTAAGACAGCTGATATCGCCAAAGTTACAATAATTATCACAGTCTTATGATCTGTTTCTTTGACGACAGCATAGCTACATCAGTGAAAAAAGTCATGGTCTGGATTTCACTCAAGATAATGTGACGGATTTTAAATCAGTCGCTGTTCACAGAGATGCGCTGCAGCAGCATCTGTCCTGTCTTTTCACTGAAACTGCATTGAGATTTCGGGTATTATAACTTATACAAAAGTAACAGTGACAGTAAAACTATGATGCTCACAAGTAGTTTGCGGATGCATGCTGAACCGTGGAGGACGTACGAAACACGGGTCCACTGCGATCCGTTGCACCTCCAGCTATAGTTAACGTTACCTCCGTGAGTGTAGTGAGGGCAACTTGTGTGGCTCAGATGTCAGCGCGCGTCATCACGTTTTGCAGCGTGCCGATGTGAAAAAAGACAGAAGTTGTAGGCTCTGACTTTTAGTTTGATCCACTTTGTGTGGATTTATTTTAGGAGCAAAATGCGAATGAAGGGGTTGAAATCTGTACTCGCATGCGTGCTCCCTTTTTATTTTTTTCTACTCGCACCAATCTATTTTTAGGCGCATATGTGAGTGAAACGCTCGCACTGTACAGCCCTGTATTAATGATGATTAAAATTTGAAATAGTAATACTGATCGTCAGAAATTTTGGTGTTTATCATGAAACCAGTTATTGTTTCATCCCTAAGTTAGACAAACAATTAGACAAAACAATAAAAGGTAATTACACAGGTCAACTCAACTTATTACTGATCAAAAATACACACATACACATTAATGCTGCAGTAATATTAATTCACAAAGATCAAACATAAATCACTGAAATGGACAATTTTACTGTAAATAAGTAAAATTTCCTAGAATATAAACATATTTTTACCTTATTTTTACAACTTTGTTTAGCACACCCATAGTCTAACTGCACCTGTGTGTTACCAGCTGAGTATTCCTTTTTAAAGAAGGTGGCTTTGTGGGTAACCTGTGCGTGTGTGATGGAGGTCTAGAGGGGTTTGTAGTGAAAGTATCAATTATATTGGATATATCGGCCAGAAAACTACAATCAGTAATATGTTAGTTTGGCAGTCAACCAGCAAGCCTGCAAGCAAAATCAATTTAACCATAATAAAAGTATCACACAAAATTAGGCTACATTACCTCAAGAAACAAATTTAGAATCTGTCAATACAGCAGCACTGTGGAATTTATTGCTTCAATTGACTACATTTACCATCAGCATTGACTGGACATCCACATGAAAAGTGATGAATTCCCCCTTTAAGCACATATAGATGCTTGTTACTTGTTAAAACGTGGTATGAATCGGTCATTAGTGACTACCCTAATAACCACTACAGATACACATGTGTACAGTTGTTTGGCTCAATTGCTTATGTATAGGGCCTGGAATGACTGACTGTGCTGCACCCCTGGTCTTTGTCACAATTACCTGGGTGAGTCGTATGCGGAAGTCATCCACCAGTTCTCTCTGTAGCCCCAGAAACTTCAGTTGTGCAGAAGGGCAGGGTAAGGCCCGATACCGCTCTGAGTACAGCAAGATGACAAAATCACTTTTATTCAAAATGTTTTCTATGCTCTAACAGCATATATTTGCTTTAAATGTACCTTATTGAAGATCTGGACACTTGTAAAGCTATGTAGTAATGTTGCTATGAACAGGTACATGTTTTGTTTGTATGTTATGTATGAACACAAGGACTAGGGCTGTATGTAACACCCACCAATGTAATAACAGTCCACAAATGTAATAAACCACAAACGTAATAATCCCACAAATGTAATAAATTTCCCACAAACATAATAGCAGTTGTCTACTACAAATGTAATTCCAAATCATAGATAGATAAATAGATTTTTTTTTTTTTTTTGCATAAGCAAAACACCTCTTGATGATGAGGATTCCTCTGCAGCAGGTATATTGTGTTTCAGTAGCATTCCTGTTCAGCACCACGGACAGCACATAGAGTAGTCAATGACTGAGACCCTGACAGGCTGAAAAGTCAGGTGCAGGTCTTAAAAACCCCTGCCCTGTGCATCACTAGTTTTGACATAGAGAGAGAGAGAGCTGACCATCCTGAAACAATGCTGCCAGAATTGGGCCTTGGAGGTAGATCTTAAGAAAACACAAATTATGATCTTTCAAAAGAAACCCAGATTTCTTGAAAACAAATACAATTTCACTTAATAATACCCAAGTCAAACTAATTATAAATCATACTTAGCTTGGCCTGACCATATCTACATCAGAAAAATTTCAATCTGGCACACTCAAAGAAAAAGCATGCAGGGCAATGTGTGCATTAAAAAACATTATTCAACTTTTACTTTTTTTTTTATTTCTAGTATTTTTCTCATTATACAAAGAGTGTGAAGGAAAGAGCAAAGCAGGAGAATAGTAGTAAAAAAAAAAAAAAAAAAAAAAAAAAAAAAGGTAGTCGTTATAGGGTTGCATAATAATTTGCCTGCACAACCCCGGAGTCAGCCAGTGCAGATTATAAAATTAAACATCAGCATCGTCCCAGATGGCAATCTATCTGTGCCAATTTAACAGGGTGATAATCCTGCAACTGGATCAAAGTTTGTGGTCATATCAGTTGTATGACAAGAGAAACTCGGTACTCTCTCCCTCTGAATGGTAAAGATAATGTATATATATGTTGGCAATTGGCCAGAGAAGCATTGGGAAGCAGAGGCACAATAACAAAAATCCAATATTGTGCATCCATAATAAGTAATTGCAACAATTCATACCATTACACAGACAGCAGGTATAAACACAGAACTAGTTCTGTGCTGGCTTCGATGAAGGTGATTTCATAATTGCAGATAATATGAATAACATGGGTCGCAATAATGAGACAAAAGTGGTTCTGGGTCAGACACCTAGTTTCAACAAGTAGAGAAGGGGTGGAGGTTAGGGGGGCATAAGGGGAAGTTGGTGTAGACCATGGTCCTGAAATGAACTAAAAAAAAAACTTTTATTTTTAATTGAGATAATTTACTTTTCTTCTTTCAGAAATTGTTCACAGTGAGCTGTGAACTTAAGTTGGGCTGAAATTATGAGTTTTCTCAAGTTTTTTGTTTTTAAAGTGACATTTTAGGCTCCTTCATAAATGAGACAAAATAAGTGCATTTAGGCAGAATTAACAGGCTCTTGTTTTTTCCTCTCATCAGTTACACAATATAGACAGTGTAAATGCGTTATAAAAGATGCAATGTATATTAATCTTAAATTTGCAGAATTTCTTCCATTGTCTTATTTATTTGGTGGCCCAAATCCCTTGTGATGCACAAGTGGGTCAATGTTTGGGAATGACTGACCTAAAGGACCAGTATGTAGGCTAATGGCATCTAGTGGCGAAGTTGCAGATTGCGACCAAATAAATACCTCTTGCTTCACCTTCCCCTTCTAAGCATGTATGGGAACCTGCATGGTCGTTAAAATCTTGAAAAAATGAGAAAGATCCTCTCCAGAGAGAGAGACATGACATTGGAACATGGCAGACTCCGAAGCAGAGGACACATGTATCACCATTCTAAGGTAACAAAAATGCAACTATTCTAATTTTCAGGAGATTATTACACTTATGAAAACATACCTCTGCTACTTTCTAATAGAGCCTCCTAAATGTCACACACTGATCCTTTAAAATACATCAAAATTGTTAAAAAGAACAGTCTTACCAGTGATGACCTGTAGCAGAGTCATGAAAGTCTCAGCACAATCTGGAGCCTTCAGCTCATCCATATCACTGATATCTTTGTACTGAGAGCTCCAAGCTCCCTCAGCTGAGAGCATGGCATCCATCTTCTCCACTGCCACTGTGTAAACAGGAGAATGTAGATTATAATTCTATTTCATCGTTCTTGAGGAAACTTGTTGAGACAATGCCGAATACATTTCTGTAACATATGGCTTGTCATATGTTTGTAAGGCTCTGTATATTATGCGATGTCTAATAAAACACCACTGTGAACATATTAATCTATTATTTCTGATCAATTTAGAATTTTGTGACTATCAACTTGTACACTGTAAACAATTCACTCACTCAGCTGAAAAGTTTATTGGAAAAGGTTTGCACACAATCCTAATGAGCGCTGTAAATAATTTTGCACTGTCAATTTATGAATACAAGCTTGTGAACTTGGATTGAATAATTACTTTAAAGTCTTATTGAGATTTATGTTCAGGTAACTGAACCTGAGAAAAAACTAATTTAATTCGCTTTTACATTTTCTAAGTTTGATGAGTCAGCTCTTCGTTTTGTGAGGGAATGGGACTGAATTTAAACTTTGAGCATGGTCACAGTGTTTTCATTACTGAGAAAACAAACAATCATGATTTATCTTAAAATGTATTAGCGACACACTGATAAGTTTTATGTTTTTCAAACTATAAAAAAGTTGGGCTCTCAGGAGAGTTTTAACTCTCATACAAGGCATGCTGGGAAGTATGTTAATATGCTGCCACTGCACACTAAAAATAAACATTGCCTTGACTCAAAAATCAATAAGTTGGTAAAGACAATGGTTATTGCAACAATTTTATGTCAAGAAAGCACAACATTTTTATGATCAGCACAACACTGCTACCCTTGTTATAATAATGCTTTTTATTATGTTGAATGAAAACAAATTATTGGTTTTATGGACAAGAAATTGACTACATGTGATATGCAAAGTCCCTTACTCACCACTGCATTCTTTGTGATTTGGTGGGTTGGACATCACTCACCACTGGCAGGCAACAGCACAGGTACATTTTCATCTATAAAGTCCGCATTGGGGTTTATTTGTCGTAGGCTCACGAAATTTGGTACACATATTTATCATGCCAAGACGCACAAAAAAGTCTCTTAACATCGTGGTGAAATGTCAACAGGAAGTCGGCCGATTTTGGCCTTTTTTTGCGATTTCCACTACTTGCATTTGAACGAACTCGTCCTAGGGATTTCATCCAATCGTCTTCAAATTTGGTACACATCATCATGACCCCATGCTGATCAAAAGGTTGTATTTTAACGAACTCCTCCTAGGGATTTTGTCCAATCCACTTCAAATTTCTTTCAGATCATCCTGAGACTATGCGGATCAAAAGTTATTAAAAGCTTTTTTGTATGTCGATGGGCGTGGCTGCTATGGCTTCGCCGTCTTTGATCCATCGCCATGCATATTCAAGCAGCTCTCTCTCCCACATATTTATCCAAACTGCATCAGAATGTCTGTGTGCCATCTAGACAACGTTGTGATCAAAAGTTATTAAAAGATTACACTCTTGTTGAAGGCTGTGGCCATGAGGTGGCGGCGAATTTTGATGTCTCGCCATGAAACATTAAAGTGCTATAACTTTTGCATAAATGCTCCGATCTGCACCAAACTTCACATGCTTGATAATAGTCCTGCCCTGAAGACGTTTCCATGCAGAAATTTTGTAATTGTCATAGCGCCCCCTGCTGGCGACAGGAAATACCATGTTTTAGACTTTGAGGTGCTGCTCTGACCACATTGACCATATTCAACTCAAATTTGATGTTGGTCATGCTATATTGTGAGGACCATGATGTCTCATAAGACACTGCCGCCCTGATGGTGCGGCACATGTCGATGTTTCGCCAAAACACAGGAAGTGAACATAACTTTAGTTTACTTGGTCGAATCTTCCTGAATCTTTATATGTTTGTCACTGGTCCCGCCCTGAGCATATGATATTAATTTCATAAGTGGGCGTGGCTAAACAAACTCCTCCTCCACAAATGATCCGATTGACTTCAAAACTGGTGTGTAACATATAGACAAGTGTGTGATCAAATCTGATTCACAGAATTGGTCAGCGTTGAACGGTGTGGATGTGGCGTGGCGTCGACTTTGGATGTCTCGCCATGAAACACGAAATTGCCATAACATGAGATTAAATGGTCAAATCTGCTCCAAAATTCACATGTATGATAATAATCCCGGCCTGAACACATTTACATGACGCTCACGAGTCATAGTCATAGCGCCATCTAGTGGGGACAGGAAGTAACGCCGGATTCCTACAGTGTCCGTAGGGGGTGAAAATTCAGCACGTCGTCTACCAGTTGGCCTCTGGTGACATGGTCGTGGCCGCAGCAGGCCCCGAGTGGCGCGGGGTCGCGAGGGCCCGTTCAACACTGCTTGCAGCTTTAATTGTAATTGTTACTAAATTTAATGTATTTTATCATCATTACTATTAATTACTTTTAAAGAATAATATTAATAAGAACGCTATGCTATTTGTCATTTTATCATGCAGGGTCAACCCAGAGAAGTCCAGGTGGACAGTTCATCCTCAGCTGGAAAGCCAGATGCATCAGGGAGGTCATCTTCTCCCAAGAAAAAATCTGCCATGGCAGAGCTTTTTGGGGAGTTCTTTCCAACAGAGAGGGAAACCACCAAACCTTTGTCCCAGATCACTGAGGAGGAGGTCATGTCATACAGGGTCACAGGCTGCATCCCTGTGGATGCAGATCCACTTGCATGGTGGAAGAGCAATGAGCATAAATATCCTCACATTGCTAAGTTGGCACAACGTTACCTCACAGTCCAAGGTACATCTGTACCAAGTGAGAGCGTTTTCTCTACAGCAGGGGACATTGTCACTGCAAGCAGATCCTGTCTCTTGGCAGAGAATGTGGACAAACTGATCTTCTTGCAGAAGAACATGATAATACAATGAGCAGAGCTGTGTGAGTGAGTGCAGTAGAGTGCAGTATCTGTTAAGTTTGGTTTACGCTGCATTTTATATTGATGACCTCTAAATTTGGATTATTTATTTTATTTTGTTATTTTAGATAACATAGTGACACTTTAAGTTTGATTAAAAACTCCAGCCTTATTTCTTTGATTGTATTTCAAACACTGCACTTCAATTTCAAGTGGAAAATACTTAGCTCTTCATGAACCACTAATAGTCCATAGGGAGTTGAAACATGTTACATGTTAGAAGAAAAATGTGATTTTTGTGTTGATTTCAAAGGGACCTAAGTTTGATAGAGCCTATGCTTTACTTTATGTTGATGGTATATAATGTGAGTTGTAAAAACAGTAAAGTTAAATTCTTTCATATGCACCAATTCAAGCGTCAGAGTTGTAAGAGCCATTTTTACTTTTTATTTTAGATAGAGATATTGTTTTCCAAATAAATGAAAAGCACATTGGAACTAGCAATGTCTCCTCTCTTTCAGTGCCAGAATCTCACCTACTTTTAACCTAAGACTATCACAATGATGTATCAAATGTCAGACTGCCTCATTCTTTCAGTTTTAACATTACTATACAAGACATAATTGATTTTTGAAACAATCAATGTACACCGAACCGAACCGAAAACCGTGACCACATAACCGTGATACGAACCGAACTGTGGATTTTGTGAACCGTTCCACCCCTATTGCCTATGCAGTTTTTTCATCCATGCTTGTGAATAACTGAGCCTTTCGAGGATGCCCCTTTCATACCCAATCATGATACTGTCACCTGTTACCAATTCACCTGTTTACCTGTGGAATGTTGTAAACAGGTGGTTTTTGAGTATTCCACAATTTTGTAGCCCCTGTCTCAACTCTTTTGAAGGTTGCTGCAGACAGCAATTCAGAATAAGTGAAAATTTCAGTTTGGACATTAAATATCCTGTCCATTTACTATATTCAATACAGAACAAGGACAGGATATTTCACAATTTTAACAAAAATGATTTGCAAATCAATGCATTTTGTTTTATTGTTTATTGTTGTTTTACACAACATCTTAACTTTTTTTTTAAATTGGGGGTGTAATGGTGCCTACTGGTGTGAGTGATTCTGACATCTGGACTGACAAAATAGCATTACAGATTATGGATGGATTATAGATTTGCTAAGATCCAACTCTAACACTGTCTCTTCAAAGGGCGGCTTACAAAATATTCATGTTGTTGCTTCTCATTGTTAGCTGGTATGACACCATATGCTGTGATGACTTCTGTGAGCCCAGGGGGCGCTGTTGCATGGATGTTACTTTGTACAAGTGGTTGTTAATGTTATTCTTAGTCTTAGTGTTCCAAATGGGTGAAAGAAATGGCAAACATCTGATAATCTTTAGATGCTGCATATTTTTGTAGAATTTCCAGGTATAGTTGGGTCACATTTTTTGAAACTGTCATAAACTGTGGCCTTTAGTCAACTGAGCCTCTGCTGACCTTGATAAGTTTTTTGGGTGTTATTTAGTCTTCAGAGAAGCTAAGAATCATGCCAAGTATTAAATGACAAACTGTGCTGGTGGCAGATCATATCAGTTGTTGTAACTTAATGTTAAATCTGTGCCTGACTTGATAAGAAGCCAAAATTAAACTCTTTCCAAACTGGTGTCTGTACTCAGCCAAAGATCTTATACGAGAAAACAGTTTCCACTTTGTACTTCCAATAAAATGATATATTTTCTGTATGTCCTCTGTTTCTTTCTCACTGCTCAGACTTTTGCTCTCACCATCAGCTTTCCAGTTATGCTGCCAGCTCTCTCATTTGCACTCCCTGAGTTTTTGTTTGCACATCTGACACTAACTGAAAACAGATTTGCATCAAAACAATCAAACAAAACTTCTTCAATATCAAACAAAAATAAGAATTTGAGAGATTATAAAACTCTCTGAAGAAAAAAATGTCATCTCAAAAGTAAAACTTATAACTTGCAAACAAATTATTTTTACAATTGTGTAAACTATTGGTCTTTAACTGTTTTGTTAATATATTGTTTTATTTACAGTTCCCTCTGTTTCTTTCTCACTGATCAGATTTTTGCTCTCACTGCCAGCTTTACAGTCACGCTGCCAGCTCTCTCGTTTGCACTCCCTGAGTTTTTGTTTGTGATTCTGACACAAACCTCTCACGTGGGCGGGCTTTTTCAGGGGTGCATTGCCATTGGCTAGTGAGTTTTTTGAGTGACAGCTCAGTGCCCAGAAGTTGCTCAGTGCAGCATGTGCGAAAAACAACACAGACACCCTGGGCTAGCTCGAATCGTGGCAGTGGCAACAAGCAGTGGCACTTCCTGTGGCAGCACAGACCTGCCACGGCAAATGCCGCTGTCTGAGGCAGCTGCCACAGATCTGCCGCCGTCCGAGACAGCAGCGAGTGCTTTTTCCCCTATACATTTAGTGATGTGATTGGGCTGTGGGATTAATTAATGATTAATGCTGCCACACACACACACACACACACGCACACACGCACACACACACTGCACACACATGTTTATTTGTGCCCAAAATTTATGAAGTGTGAGTATATATAGTTAAGTTTAATTCAGAAAGTTTGTTTATCATCTATATATGCAGTAGATCAATCATGCTGATTAAGTAAAACCAAAATGACAGGGCACGTGCTGTGTATTTTTGGAAATATGACCAATATATGATAGACATAGAAGTGCATGATTTTTTTACCCTATGGTCTAGTGTTGAAAAAAAAAAAAAACACTGAATCTTCAATGAATCTGCTACAGACCTGCCGCTGGCAAATGCCGCGGTCCGAGGCAGGTGCCACAGACCTGCCACGGCAAATGCCGGTCGCGAGTGTTTTTTTTTTCCTATACATTAAGTGATGTGATTGGGCTGTGGGATTAATTAATGATAAATGCTGCCACACACACACACACACACACACTTATACATATGTGTTTTTATTTGTGCCTAAAATGAATAAATGTGTGTGTATACCCAGATAGCAAACTGACTCCGCACCACATCCACCCCGGATGCGCTACAGGCTCTGGAACAGATCTGCAAAACGGGTCCAGATCAGAGTCCACTTGCATGGCGGAATGGATCCGGAACGGAAAAGGACCATGGATCCAAACTGGATCTGGCGCAGAGCCATTCTGGATCCGTTCATAAAGCAGTTCATTCGCCCCAGATCCGTTTCAGATCCGTTCATGACTCAGATCCCGGAGTTGCATGCCGGATATCAATTAATTAATCAATTCATATGAGTCGAGCTAGCCCTTGCTGCGACCAGGGTGTCCGTGTTGTTTTTCGCACGTGCTGCACTAGCAACTTCCGGGCACTGAGCTGTCACTCAAAAACTCACTAGCCAATGGCGACGCACCCCTGAAAAAGCCCGCCCGTGTGAGAGGTTTGTGTCAGAATCGCAAACAAAAACTCAGGGAGTGCAAACGAGAGAGCTGGCAGCATAACTGTAAAGCTGACGGTGAGAGCAAAAGTCTGAGCAGTGAGAAAGAAACAGAGGATACTGTAAACAAAAGGATATATGACAAAAAGTAAAAGATCAATAGTTTACTCAATTGCACAAATAATTTGTTTGCAAGTTATAAGTTTTACTTTTGAGATGACCTTTTTTTTTTTACTTCAGTGAGTTTTATTCTCTCTCAAATTCTTATTTTTGTTTGATACTGAAGAATTTTTTTTTTATTTGTTTTGACACAAAACTGATTCCATACAGAGGGCAGTGCCAAAATTTATGGTAATGGTAATGGCCTTTTTTTCCCCCCACAGGACCTCCAACATGAGGTGTTTTTATTTATTAAATTATTCTGTGTCGGTGTTTTATAGAATCTAATTATATTTTTCCACCCAAATTCTCTCCAAGAAAGGGCTTTAGTACTTTTCCATTGTTCTTTATTCAATTTTTCCCATAACTCCAATTGTAGTGTAAAATTTCCTTCCCTTTCCCATTTTTCCTTTATATAGATTGTGTCCAGCTAATTTAACTTGTTTAGTCCATTATACAACTTAGAAATGTTTCTAAGACCTGGATCCGAATTATATGCCATTAAAAAGACCTTCAAAATGCCTTAGTTTGTTTTGTCCAAGTCTTCCTTTCTTATCATTTTTTCAGTATGATGTATAATTTTAAAAAGAGGTAAAAGTCTCGGTTTGATAGGCTGCGGTTATCTTTTAAATCTTGAAAGGTTCTGAATTTTCCATTTATAGAGGTCACTTTATTTTATCAGCCCGTTTTCCAACCATTTTTTAAATGTTGTATCTGTCTTATTGGGAATGAATTTTGAATCATAAGTTATCCATCTCAGCAGCTGAAATGATTCCTTGTCTTGATGTTCTCTAGTCATTTGAAACCAGATTTTAAGTGATATCTTTATCTATGGGTTACCTTCCTTTACATGTTTGTTCAAAGCACTGTCACCTATCATAGCTTGCAATGGAGTATCACTAGATATCTGGCATCTATCTCTTTCCATTTCACTACATAGGATGGATTACATATATCGACCAGGGTTTTTATCTGTGCAGCTCTACAATAATTCTTAATATTTGGGAGGGAAAGACCTCCTTTGTCCTTCCTAGTCCTAGTATTACAGCTTCTATGTTGTTTTGTTTTATGTGATTGATTACATGTAAAATGCGTCTGATATTGTCTCGGGTTTGTCTCTGTCTAATAAAACCTGTCTGGTCCAAGTTGATAATGTCCGGGAGAATAATTTCTAGTCTCTTGGCTAGAACTGAGGCGAAAAGTTTGTAGTCCTGATTTAATACGCTGATTGGCCTATAATTAGAGCATTCAAGCCTATCCTTGCCATCTTTTGGTAATACTGCAATAACTGCCTCTCGCCACAATGGGGGACTTCCACCTCCTTCAAGCATCCAGTTAAATGTACTTAATAATAGTGGTGATGATCTTTGAAAGATTTTTACCATTGTGCTGTGAATCCATCGGAACCTGGTGATTTGTTTGTTTTTAATCTTGCGATTGCGTTCTCCAATTCTTCGGTTGTTATTCTCACTATAAGAGTTGTGTTCTGTTTGTCTGAAACAACAGGAAGATTTAGTGAGTTAAGGAGGGTGTCAGACATTGTGTTTCCTTTACAGGTCTTCTTGGAGTAGAGATTTCTATAGTATCTCTCAAAACAGTTTAAGATTTCCTGGATTTTTGAAGTTGTTTGTTTAGTTACTGGGTCTTTAATCTTAAATATTACTCTCTGCATTTGGTGTTTCTTTAGTTTATAGGCCAAGAATTTAGCTGATTTACTTCCATTTTCATAGTATAGTAGTTGTTTTTATTGTCTAAGTTTCTTTTTGAGTGCCAATTTTGCTATAATTTTACCCCTGATCACAGCTTTACAGTAGGGCTGAACGATGGTTGAAGTAGGTGCAGGAGGGAATCACATATCTTCTGTCCAGCGTGTGGAGGAGGTTTTTAAATCCGTCTTTAGGGGTCCAACGGATCAGAAAACTCACGGTTCGGATTATATCGCGGTTTTGAGTCACGGATCGGATCATTTTTCAGATCAGCAAAAAAGAAAAAAATGGTGGGATTAGGGTTAAATTATTTTAAAAATGCACTTGGCTTTGACCTCTGTCTGTCTGTAATTATCACCATAGTAGTAATGATAATGGTAATGATACTAAAATCTTCAAACTTATACAGTAGGCTACTGTTCTATGTATATACATACAGATCATTATACACTGCACAGTATAATACACAACTACACTCTGTAGTCTGGCTCAATGTCCCGCCTACAGCACATCTGATTGGTTAGAAGTCATGAGTAATCAATCAGCACAGACACACTGTGTCACAGACAGGGTGAGACAGAGCTGCACCGGTGAGCAGGGAGGAGCTGTGTAGAAGTTAAGACAGCTGATATCGCCAAAGTTTCAATAATTATCACAGTCTTATGATCCTTGATCTTATGATCTTTGACAACAGCATAGTTACATCAGTGAAAAAAGTCATGGTCTGGATTTCACTCAAGACAATGTGACGGCTTTTAAATCAGTCGCTCTTCACAGAGATGCGCTGCACACAGCAGCATCTGTCCTGTCTTTTTACTGCAACTCTGCATTTAGATTTCGGGTATTATAACTTAAACAAAAGTAACAGTGACAGTAAAACTATGATGCTCACATGTAGCCTGTCGATCACATGCGTGCCGAACCGTAGAAGGTGATCTGTCCGAAAACACCGGATCAACTGCGATCCGTTGCACCTCTAGCTGAAGCCATTTCAACGTTACAAAGCAGGAGCAGGTTATTACTGATTGATTAGCGTGACTTGTCCACGAGTAGCATGCCACTTCTGATTGGTGAGCTTGGCAGGATAGTAGGGAGAAGGCATGTATGTGTAAAATAGTTGACACAACAGATCCTGGGTCAGTCAGGAGCGCTGCAAAAAAACGCAGCTTTGGCAATCACATGATCACGTTGTCTGAAATCACAATTTCGATAAGAAAACGATAAATCGTTCAGCCCTACTTTACAGGCATCCCAAAGATACTTTGAGAAACCTCCACATTATCATTTTCTTTCAAATAAGTCTGGATTTCTCTCTGCAATTCCTGCTTTGTTGGTCCTTTAAGTATATTTGAGTTTAATTGCCATGAAAGTATTTGCTTTATTTTTAATATCCAGGTCCATGTAAACAGGGTCATGGTCTGATAAGTCCATCAATTCAATCTTGCAATGTTTTATTCAACTAATATCTCTATTGTACATAAATAAATAATCAATCCTAGAATAGGATGAGTGAGGCGTCGAAAAAAAAGTGCAAATCTCTATAGTCCATGGGCCAGACCACTTTTTGGTCCATCTCAGGGTGGCAAAACTTAATCATAATTTTTGAAAAGATACATGTCTGTAGATGATATTTTGGTATGAAAGCCCTTCCAAAGTGGTAGCTTAGTCACAGTTATCAGCTCATGAAGTTAACAATCCCTTAAGATAAATTCCGTTTTTTGACACTGGTCACCCATACTATCTCTTTGTGGGAGGTGATTGTGAGCCGTACTTAGATGTCACAGGCATAGGCGAGAATTGGTTCTACCCAGAGCGATAAATTCTAGCTGTACTTAAAAGTTACAGGCTTCTGCCAGAACGTTAACTGTTTTTTTTGTTTTTTTTTAATCAGTTTAACAGCAATAATAGAAATTTACACTTGTATAAACTTTAACAAACCATATACAGGTCTATTTATCAAGTTTTGTGAGTTTGTCTGTCCTGGGTTACTGTTATGTAGCTAGAAACATGATGGCTAGCATGGTGGGCTCTGTGGAAGAAGACCTCCCTCCCTAAAGGACGAATTCTGAGGTAACAAAATCACAATGATTCTTATTTTCAGATGATTAGCCTACTAATGACTGAATACATCAAATTATGATATTCAATTTCAGCCAACAGATGTTGACCTTAGGCATATTGGTACCAACCATGTTATGCTAGCTAGCTGGAAAGGAGTGTAACGTTAAATCAAGTTAAGCTAGCTAAGTCAAGTTAGCTAGCTTTAGCCATTAACGTTAGTCATTTACTATCTAACAAGCTTAAACCTAAACTTTTACATTTTGTCTAGTCACCTAAAGCAAGGTTTAGTGCTGGTTTATGGTTGCAGACCTTGACAAAGTAGTGAGTTTATTAGAATTAATTGTTTTCAGAAGACACATCACAGTATAGCAGAACAAAGTACAAGTGGAGAACAGCCATCTGAAGAAGACCTCCCCCTTAAAGGGCTCATTCTAAGGTAAGAAAAACATAATGGTTCTTATTTTCAGATGATTAGACTAATAACTAATAATTACATACTATTTAGTCAATATTCAAATATATTCATTTTATATTCCATTTCTGTCAACAGATCTCCCAAAATATTGCACAGCGATCCTTAAATATCAGAGAACTGCGGGGATGTCAGCCAGCCATCTTGAACAAGTGACTACTGTCTTTCAAAGGATTTAAGGTAGAGTGAAGATTATGGTATGAAACTAGATAGCTGTCTGTTGGTACCAGCCATGTTATTCTAGCTAGCTAGCCGGGAAGTAGGGTAAAAATGTTAATGTTGGTCATTTACTAGCTAAGAAGCCTTTAACTTTCACATTTTGTCTAGGCACCTAAAACAAATTTTACCTCAGATTTATGGGTAGCAGAACAGTGTTGACCTTATTAGATTTTTTTCTTTTCTTTTCAAATGATGTACATCACAGGATAGAAAAATATGGCAGAACAAAGTACAAGTGGACCACAGCCAAAGCGTCCCAGGATAGACTGTTTAATACACTGTTCAGATGATGACTCAAACCTTGTGGCACCTAAATTTCCAGATTCATGGGACACACTGCTGAGAGCAGCTGAAATAAGAGGCCACAGACCCATCCTTGACCTTGCCAAAGACCTACCTGAAGGTAGCATACCACCTGTATTGTATCACAGGAAATGCCGTAGCATCTTTACTATGAAGAAAGAGCTTAATAGAATCCAGACTCAGAGTAAAAGTTCCGCAGAAAGATCGCAGACAGAAGACTTAAGAAAATCCACTCAACAAGGTCCAGTCACATCAAGAGTGTATGAAGCCAAATGTATTATTTGTAACCAATGCAGCAAGTATTTGAAGGGTCAAAAGACAAAAGAGAGTCTGACAAAATGCAAAGAGTTAAGAGCTGATGACACACTCAGGAGAGCGGCTGAAAGCAAAGGCGATACCAGGATGCTAGCCATTGTCAGTCGTGAACTAGTAGCAGCAGAAGGTCATTACCATAGATCCTGCTACAGGCTGTACACAAAGGAGCTATATAAAGACAAAGACACTGTTGACACTAACATGGATGAGGCAGAATCACCTTATAATCAGCAGAAAGAATGGCCTTCCAAAAGGTTTTCACATTCATTAGGGAAGACCTGATGGAACATCCCAGAGTGACACCATTTAGAGGCCCGACCACTATACTGGTGACAGAAATGACTGAAGGTGGTATAACACAAGCGATACCTAACACAAAGAGATACCTAAGACGCAAGGTTGAAGTGGAATTCAGGGAATCTTTACATATCACAGCATATGGGCCAAAAAACCTGTTGGTATACCCTAACAGTTGGATGAACTTGTAAAGGTTTGCCAGAAACTCAAAGATGAACTGAAGGTTTCCAAATCAAACAGTGATATATCTGAAGTGGCACTGAAGATCAGACATGATATTCAGAACCAAGACATTGCTCAAGTATGGCCACCACATGTGTCAGATCTTGAGAAGATGAACTGTGCTCCTACATCTCTAGTAGAATTTCTTCAGACACTCCTAGCAGGTGCATCCACAGTAGGAAATGGTCCATCTATAAGAGTGCAAAGGCTCACAGCTTCATCCAGCCAAGACCTGGTTTATGCTGTTACTTGTGGCAAAATCAAGCCGACGAAACACATTGTGTTGCTTTTTGCTGTCAAGTCACTCACTGGAAATGTGGAACTGATACACATACTGAACAGACTTGGCCATAGTGTTTCATACTCTCAGGTAGAGGAAATTGACACAGCCCTTTGTCTTCAAAAGCAAGAAGCAAGTGGAAATGCCGTCCCACTACCACAAAATATCAAGCCTGGTCTGTTCACAACACTGGCATGGGACAATATAGACAGACTGGAGGAAACTCTCAGTGGTGAGGGGACATCACACAGAGTGAATGGAATTGCTGTGCAAGCAAAATCTATTGCTGATCATCCTGCTGAAACCAGACCTTTGCCTTGCATTGCAAAAACCAAGAGGAGAAGCATTGGAGCAGTAGAGATGGTGCTTCCAATTTACAATGCAGGAAAGCGTGCCAATCCTCCAGTTGTACAAACAGTTGATGCTGATCACACAGCTGTTCTACAGGATGCAGCAGACAGAAACCACATGTACGAATACGAATACGAATACGAAATACTTTATTGATCCCCAAGGGGAAATTCATTTGTCTGTAGTCTCATCTATTTGTATAAGAATTATAGAGTCTGATGGCAGTTGGTATGAAAGATCTTCTGTATCTCTCTGTCCTACAACGAAGAGAGAGAAGCCTTCCACCACCATTATTTCTTTGGTCCATCAAGGTGTTATGCAGTGGATGATCCATGTTGTTTAGGATGGCCTCCACCGTCCTCATTGTGTCTCTCTCCACAACTTCCTCCAGAGAGTCCATCCTTACTCCGATCACAGAGCCAGCCTTTTTCACAAGCTTATCCAGCCTCCTTGCTTGCTTTTTTCCCAAACTTCCTCCCCAGCAGACTGCAGCATAAAATAAAACACTTGCCACAATAGACTGATATGACTGAATGTGGCTGATAGCTCGTCAATCCAACAAAGAGGTTTGTAGCTGGACTGGGTTTAACATCCTCACAGCGATACAAGCGTGCAAGAAGATAGTATCGGCTATTTGCCAACAATCAACGCTCCTGCCACACAGCTATCAACAGTAAATTAAGTTCTTCACCAGTCGATGAGCATCATGAAGTCTCTGCAGCTCAACAACGTTGTTGTTTTTGACCAGGCATTGTATGCCAAAGCTGCTGAAATCACCTGGAAACACCCAGAGAAATTCAAGGACATTATCCTTAGAATGGGGGTGTTTCATACCACCTGCCTTTTCATGGCAACGATTGGAAAGCGTTTTGCAGATGCTGGTCTAAGAGATCTTTGCATAGAAGCAGGAGTGATATCTGATGGCTCAATCGCAGGGGTTATTGATGGTCATAGGTATAACCGAGCAATAAGGCTCCACAAACTGCTCTATGAGGCTTTCCTGACACTAGCCTGGAAAGAGTTTCATCCCTGAGAGTCCTGTGAGTATTGCAATTGTTGACTCTTGTGTTCCTGATGTCCCTGGATGCTACAGGACTAAAAGAAAGTATTTAGTTTAGGCGAAAATTGTGGGAAAATGTGTATTGTGGGTGTTATAAAGACTTCTAGTGACCTCTATATTGGTCAGAGAGACCCAAAACTGGATTTAAATGAAAGCCAAGAGGATCCCCTTTAAAATGATACCAAACACTAGATTATAAAACTTTGACAGATATCCATACCATGAGCCTAAACCAGATATACACCAGTGTCAAAAAACGGAATTTATCTTAAGGGGTTGTTAACTTCATGAGCTGATAACTGTGACTAAGCTACCACTTTGGAAGGGCTTTCATACCAAAATATCATCTACAGACATGTATCTTTTCAAAAATTATGATTAAGTTTTGCCACCCTGAGATGGACCAAATAGTGAAATTTGGGCCTCTGGCCCATGGACTACTAGTGGTTGGACTTAACTCTCGCCAAACATCACAAATTCCCATTTCCTTTAACATCCCTCTCACTTTCCTTCTTAGTGCATTATTCAAATTATGGTTAACAGCTTGTTTGCACATGACATCACGGCGCTGTGGCAAGAAATAGATGGAGGGCAGGAAGTAATTTTCTCCTGAAGAAGCAGTCCAACAAACAGTAAAATGCCAATGTTTTGCGTTGTTTACGGTTGTTGAAATCGGTCCAACTGAGAAACAACGAAAAGTTTTTATCGAGTGCCAAAAGTTGTAGTTCACAAAGGCAAAAAACTGTAAGAAGTTGACTGAAAAACACTGTAAAAAGTGGATTTTGAACCTTCGTCTGCGGCCAGGAGCAGAGTCGGATAATGCCCGTGTGTGCAGTGACCACTTCGTCAATGGTAAGTTACCTGTTGTGGCATTGTTTATGTAGCATTAGCTTATAGTTAGCTGATTCCTTAGTTTGTAATAGTGAAGTTGCGGTTTCTTCTTTGTTTTCTTAGAGTTTGTAGTCCTGTAACTGACAACAATATGCTTCCAGTTTCTTTTTGTAATCCATTTGCGGAGTTTCTGCAGGTTTCTCTCCTCTTTTTGAAGCCTGCAGAGTGTTCCACATCGAAGTTTTAATCTTGTCCGACCAGCTTGCGGGTGGTTTGTAAACAGACACTGAGAGCCCACGCCTCGCCATGTCTGTGGTGGCCTCAGCTGCAGAGTTGTAAACACACATCTCGTCCTCATAAAATACTCTCAGTCTGGCCGGAAACAGTGTTTGGAAACGTAGTTTACTCTCTCTCAGTACCCTTTTTGCCTCTGTATAGTTCAGATGCTTCTTGAGGACTTCGGGAGCGTAGTCGTGGCCTAATATCACTTTTCTCTCCTGATACATAAATGCCCTTTTCTGCCAGGCCAACTTTAAAACTTCCTCTTTAGTTTTGAAACTCATGAATTTGACCACTATAGATCTCGGGGCGGTCTCCGGTGGTGGCTTTGGACCCAGGGATCGGTGAGCTCTCTCAATGCTAAGACCAGTACTGGCAGGGATATCCAACTTTTCACTTAGCAAATTTTCCACAAAAGATGCCATCGAAGTGGAATTGTCTTCAGATCCTTCTGCTACACCATGGAGTCTTACGTTGTCCTGTCAGGAGCACTCCTCCTGGACCATGAGTCTGGCCTCTAGCTTCTCCTGTAGCTTCAGCAATTCCAATACGGCTTGTTCCATCACTTGTACTTTTTCTTCCGTTTCTGAGATCTGGTTTTCTGCCTTGTCAATTCTTTTGTTAGTTATCTTATCGTCCTCTTTAATTTCTTGGAGAGAATCCCCGTTTTCCTGGCGAAAATCTCTCAGTTCCCAGAGTATTGTTTGTAGATCGGCCATGTTGTTAGCCTCTTGCAGCGTTAGCTCCTCAGGCTTGTAATGGCTGCCATTCCCTAACTTGTCTGCGGACTTTCCAGTAGTTGGAGGAGACTGTTCATCTTCCCCTTGTCATATCATTAACGCCTTAATCATATCACATAACTCTTGGTCAGTTTAAACCGCAGAAAGACAGTGTTTTAAAGCCAGGGTTAGGGAGCTCCAAAGTTAGGCTGCTACCATCATGGCCGCTAGACCAGTCTCATGTCATGTGTCTTTTAAGTAAACACCTGTCTAAACTAACTCATTATTTTGAGATACCAAGTCATTGTTTTTGAAATATTAAGTCATTATTTTGAGGTTTTAGATCATTATGTTGAGGTACTAAGTCATTATTTGTGAAGCCATTTTTAAGCCATTATTTTGAGATTCTATTTTGAGATACAAACTTGTTACTTCATGAAAGTTTCACATTATTTTGAGAAATGTTGTCATTATGATACAGATTTTTCATAGAAGTGTATATAACACAAATCTACCTGTTTGTTGTCACTGTTAACAGACTCCAGTCTGCAATCACAGAACTGTACAGTACCATCAGGCTTTGTGATCAAACAAAGTTTATATTGACAATTCTGTCCATATTCACACGCTGCCTTTTTGTGTGCTGTGAGTCAGCACACAAAACAGCCCAGGGCATGAGGCTAAGCTGAACGGACATGGCCACCATGAAATACCTGCCCTGATAAGCCTTGTCCGAGCTCACATAGAGCCACATTGTGTGTAAAACACAAAACTCTGTTTTCCGAATGAAGTGTGCTGTGGGCCCAGCCATAGGTGTTGGCGTTTGTGCAATGACCACATGACATTGAGTCCCTTAAATACTGAACATGTGTGTCCAAATTGCACCAAATTCGGTGCCCAGTGACACACTGTCCAAATTTGAAGTAAATCAGATAAGCAGTTTTCAAGATGTGTGAGACACAGACAGCCAGACAGACAGACAGAGATTCCTCACTTTTAAAGCGACAACACAGGAAGAAAAAAGTTTTGTATTTTGTTTCTCTCACAGCTCAAGCGCCCCTTACTCATTTATTTTTTAGGGGGATAACATCACAGAGATTCAAAGCTTCTTTCAAGCTTCTAATAAAAGCCTCAAATATAAAATAAAAAGACATTTGATTCATCTCTAATCCAAAGAAAGTTCTCAAACCGATCCTTCAGCACTTTGATCCTTCTTTTTGTATAATGTAATATAAGTATATAATACAAATAAAATATTTTGATCAGCATAATAACAGTAATAAGGTGCCCAGCATCTCCATTTTTTCCCAGTGAATTCTAAAGCAAAACTTGGCAGTGTACAGGAAAAAAGACATGTCATATCCCTGCATTTCAGCTATGAGGTGATGAAACTAGCTGCCATGCTCTGAAATATGTTATGACAGAAAAAAATTTGGTGTAGTAAAATTGCCAAGGGGTTGTTTAATACAAATATAAATTGAAGTTGACCTAATAAACAGATTTATGAAATAACTAAAATATGCCTATGACTCTGAAATCACACTTGTGTAAAAAATGGGATTGAAAGATTACACTGGTCCGGACAGTTACATACCCTCAAACTTGACAACTTACTCTTCTTTTCCACGGTGAGCCACTTCTGGAGGATTGAATCCTCAAGCAGGAGGTGAAGCAAACCAGGCAGCGTTGCTGGGTATGACTGGTTGCTTCGCAGCTCCTTCTCAAATTGCAGCACCTCCTCCACCAAGTGACAGAAGAGCATATCATCATAGAGCAGTCTAGAAGCATCACTGGCCACCTTCTCCTGGAGCAGAGATAACAGGCCTCGGCACAGTTCCACCTATACACATATACATACACAACAGTTATTGCACGCATGCACGCGTTTATCACTGACACCTAATACATTCTCAAAAATGAAAAGGGGACTGTCAGTAGAAAGAAAAGTTCCACTGACAGCCTGAAGTAAAACCAAAGAGTTTTCCAGGAAGCATGCATTCATAAAACCAGACAAATCTCTAAATCTTCGTTTATGTCGTATAAAGAACATCATGCATGTGGCTTGTCTACTCCAAGATTTAATAAGTTATTCTATGTTCTTTTCAGTACCAAAAAAAAAAAACAGGGACACTGTATTTTGGTCTGAATCAAGTCAGACTTTAAGAAAAACTGTTGCTACTCTAAGGGGTTCGAGGCAGTAGAGTTCATTACAAAATAACATACCCTGGCACTGACGGTGGCCCCAGCTCGTTCCAGAATAGGTTGGATCTTCTCCTCCAAGAACGACGAGTTGTTACTCATCCACATCAGAACCTGTGTGAGGTACCACTCTGGCTGAAAACCACACAGATAGAGAAGGAGTTTCAGATTCTAAAGCTTTGCCAAAGACAAACATTTTTTGGTTGACCACATTTATATAGTTTATAAAGTAGTATAGTATTGGACCTTTATTCATAGGTCCAAATATTCAAGGTTAGGTTGGGTCATGCCCCCCCAAAACTAGCTCGACTTAGTCAAGCAAAATGTTTATAATAAACATAAAGAGAGCAAATGAGTCATTTAAGCACTGGGATAACTGCAGATATTTTCAGACACCCAATCTCTCCTGGAAGGCATGCATAGTTGTTGCATGGTCATTCGAGTAAAAAGTGATAGCAATTGTCGTGTAAAGAACAGAAAAAGACACACTGGCTACTTTCTCACCTCTGCACAGCTGACCAAACTGCCTGAAATGGTGTGAATGTTGGATTATTGGTTTCAAAACATTACAGAAATTCTGATATTTGAAAGAAGTTCGTGTGGGAAGTGATTTAACACTCTTAGTTAAAGGTAGGCGTATATTTGGTCCGAGCTTAACAATTGTTAGGAGGTACATTTAAAAAAACAGGCACCGGAATGCCTAGTGCTCTCCACTTGCGGGGCTTCTACTGTGGGAGTGTATAATAATTTTATCACAGTAATGAAACAACCAGACTAATTTTGAACAGACAGAAACTTGTTAATAAGCTGCAGTAGTATTTGAATTCTGCTTATTACTATTGTGTATCTGTGAGCGATATGTGTTTATGTGACTAACCTTACTTTGATTATACACATAAACTGAAGATTGTCTTTTTGTCTTTTTGTTTCAGTTTCTTTTGAGGGTTTACAGGACAGCTGGTTTTGTACACTGTATAGACTATAAAGCCCCCTGAGGCAAACTGTGCTTTTGAGCTATACAAATAAAATTTGACTCAACAGTTAAGTGTATCAACATGAGTGCATGTTTATGAGTGTTTGTACATGCATGTATACAGAATGTGATGCATGTTCTGTGCATGAGAGACCTTGCTTAGGGAGTTGGTCTGTCGATTCCCATAGAAGTGGTATCTGAACCTCCTGCTGAGAGGCAGCAGCATGATCTGGATGGGAAGGCAGAGGGGAGGAGCTTGGGAAAGAGGTGTGGCTGGAGAAACAGGCTGGGTAGGGGGTGCACAAGAAGACAAAGTTCTCTGTGATAAGAGGTCATCACTGCCAGGGGAAGTTAAAGAAAACAAATACTGAAGCACCTGCAGTGTTCTGAAACAACGTCCTCCGTTCGAATCCTGCTGGGGACCTGTTTCATGTCATAACCCAGTCTACCTATACTCTGTCTCGTGTCGTGTCATTTCTTCAAACATACATGGATGATGCTCATGCTGTAAACGTCCTAAGATGCATGTATGTCAAAGATGCCAATCTTCATTCAAAAACAAACCTAGAAAGTTATGAGTAAGTGGATCACATTTATTTCACATCTTTAACCAGTTCCCTTTGTAATTATCATTTACTCACACCAATAGCAGCTGGCTGCCATGCAAACTGCTAATCTAACTCTCTGTATCTGAGAGATAAGGAATGCAACTAAGAAAGCTAGCCACCTTATGATAAACAAAACAGCCTCAGCAGCACAGCCACAGCCTACTCTGAGGATATGTGTGAGAAGACATGCAGAGGGCTGCAGAAATACGTGCCCTGATAAGTGGAGTTAGAGGAGTTGTTATTTATTTAGGTGGTCTTTATTTAGACCAATGGTCTTACTGGTCCAGCCCACTTGAGATGGAATTTGGCTGTATGTGGCCCATGAACTAAAATGGGTTTGACACCCTTGATCTAAAGCAATTTCAGTGATTTCTCCCCCCTTTTGACATGTGTACAGAGTCCCAGGCTGAAGGATACGAGGCCTGCAGAGCAAGCAGCTGTGTGACAAGCAGCTCCAGCTGACTGCTGATCTCCTGATTATTGGCAGTAGGTGTCACTGATTGAGTAGGAGGGGAGATGACCGGCCAATGAAGTTGAGTCAATACTTTCTCAAAATCACTATGAAAGAAATGAAGAGGAGGATTTAGCTCATACAGTGAACACAGGACAATGATACAATGTATCTTTTAATTTCTGAACCATGCCAAATTTAGACACAAAGTGACACAAAGGAACACTACATGGGGATTTGGTGGATATATACTTTGTAAGTCGGTCTTTGATGATCTTGTGCCAGAAATGAAGTGTTTCTCGGAGGAAGTCCTGGAGGTGAGAACACCCAGACTGGTTTAGTCCAGCATCCAGTGCAGCCATGCTGTCTACTGCTCTTATGGCGTCCCAGACACTGCTGGTCATCAGACACTGCTGAACCTCAGCACTGCAGGCACAAAACACTTCACACATTACGACTTAAGCCCACAGCAGACAGAGAGACCCTTTTTAAATGTCATATTGTTATTAATATTAAGATTTAAATTAAAATGCCGATGCAGTTGACGAAATTGGTTTTGCATGTGTGAAAAACACTGTAAGATAAGACTAGCAATATAGAAGAAATCAATTATATACCTCCACTGACACTCAGCACTGCAGAGGGGATGCCCTGAACATGTTTTTGTTTTTTGCTGCTAATACAACTGCCCATCGTTTATGAGCCATATCAGCAGGTACCGATTGATTTTTTCTTTTGCTGTTGCAGTTGGCAATAGCTACAAAAGAGTATTAGGGCCAGGCGTAAGGAAAAAAATTAAGGAGGTCATAATGTTGAGAAAAAAGTTAAATATTGAGAATAAAGTTGAAATAGTATTTCCAGAATTAAGTCGAAATGCTGAGAATAAACTTGAAATTTTAAGATAAAAAGTCAAACAAATAATAATATAGTTTTACTTCAGAATCGCTTTTAGTAACAAGGAAATACTTTCTCGTCTAGAGCACTGACAGTGTGGTAATCAGCATTAGGACTTTGAACAGACTGTGCCAAAAATATTGTCTGTTTAGAAGGAAAAACCACACAAGCTAGCTAGCTAACTAGATAGGTGGTAATGGACAAATGCATTGCAAGGAAATCAATGAAATCAACTGCATGCAAATCAGAGAGGATATGTTGTATCACAAGACACAATAGGACAACTGATAAAGTTGTTTGATCCTGAAAGTGTGGAGCTCAGGTGGGTGCGGCTTCTGAAACATAGGCATTACCACAGCAAAGGTCCCACCACACAGTGGCATATGGACTTGCTTGATAAGATGAAGCCAAATGAACTTTGCTGCAGTAAGCGGCAAAGTGGCACACAGTGCAGCACTGCAGAAAACAGCAACAGTGCTATTTTCTGACAAACAAAGTTGTCATTTTCTCGCTCAGCACCCATGTCATGTAGGTGGCGAGTGTACTACATATCTGTGCACCCACGGGTGTGTTGGTGCATGGCACATGGCCATTAAGATTGCATCCAACTCCACTTTGCTGTTTAAACACCGTACAACCTGTGCACAAAGTAAGCCACAAGGCACAGAGTGTCATCTCCTATTCCGTGCACCTGCCTGTGGCGCATTGCAATTTAAATGACGGACTCTGTAGGTTGGAGAAACGGGATGCTGAAATGACCCACAGGTAGTGATACAGACACTGCGGTTCACATGCGCATCAAGTGGGCCTGGTCAGAAAATTATATATAAAATCAATACATGTAAAATTAACATTAGGCTTAATAATGTACAGGCTGCGTGAAATAGGATTGAGCATCTCCCCATGCTCTAACTGTGTGTGTGCACGCTTACACATGATGCAAGGCACAGAGGGACGACTACTGTGACAATACAGGGGACATGGAAACACTACTACAGTAAATTAATTACTGAAAGCAGCCTCTCTGATCATTTAAGTAAATCGTTAGAGACAATACAACTCGCAATAAAGACATCACATTGACCTCTGTTAATCATAATATTAATTATGATTGGATCCAGATTGTCTTTCCATGGGTTAACTACAGTGCCTGCATCACTACCAGTGGGTCATTTCAGCATCTCTCATCACTTTTCAAACTTGCCAAATCCATCATGTAAATAGCAACGGGCAACAGGCAGGTGCATCTGGCTCATAAAGGGAATGGCAGATGACACTCTGATTGGTTTGATATATGTTATGCCCAAAATACACCTATAATTAATTCAGAGACTAAATGTAACCTCTCTCTGCCTCTGCCTTACTAAGCGCCGTTTCAAGAGCAAAGTGGCGTTGGACGCACCCTAAATGCCCTTGCCCCATACATTTTGGACCATACACTACAGATCGTCTAGATAGGGCACAATCTCTTCAGATCACTGGTTACAACACTGTGTTTAGTGCTAAAAGAGGAAAAAAAATCCTTGTTACTAAAACTTAAAACTATACTAGGATTTATTCTCAAAAGTTTAAACTTAAATCTTGAAATTTTATCTTGAAATGTTGAGTTATTCTCAAAATTTCCATTTAATTCCTAACATTTGACTTTATTGTTGAAATCTTACTCCTCTCATTTTTTACTACACTATACTTAGGGCTGCGCATATTCACTGGTCTCACGATTCGATTCCGATTATCTTGTCAATGATTCGATTCGATTTCACAATGCATCACAATGCATTGCATCCTCAATTTTCTATATTACTGTGCATGGCTACTTTTTCATCAATGAATACAAGCAGTCTGATAAATAAGAACTCCTTTTTTATTGTTTAGAAAGTGCTTCAGAAATCAACAACATAAGACTTCACATTAAATTGTAAAATAAATAAATTGTATAGGTCTAGCCTCCCTGTATTCGTGTGAAATTGTTCCTTCCTCAAAAACCAAAATAATACTTCTGCAGTCAAGCTGCAGCTTCTAGCAACCGTCTTCTGCTCAAGTAACTGCTAATAAAGCTGCAACAATTAATCCATTATTAATCTATTCTTAAATTAATCACCAACTATTTTGATAATTGATCAATGATTTTGAGTCTTTTTTTTATCATAAAGTGTCCAAATTTTCTGATTTTAGCTTCTCAAATGTAAATATTGTCTGATTTATTGAGTCCTTTTATGACAGTAAACTGAATATCTTTGTTTTGGACATAAGACATTTGAGGACGTCAACTTGGGCTTTGGAAAACAATGCTCATGGGTAGACTGCGCAACACTTTTCACCATTTTAGAGACCAAATAATATGAAAATAATTGTTAGTTGCAGCCTTACCACAGTCTAGGGATGTACATGATTAAACGTTGCCACCCTTGCTAGTCGGCACCAGAGATACTTGTCGGTGTAAGGATTTATCAATATTTTATTCATGTACAATGCCAGTTCAGTTGACTCTAAGGTGTTACGCAACCGCCGGCCACTAGTCGGGGCAGCAGTCGCATCAGACGGCAGCCCCTCTCGCCCAGCGCGTATGCTCTGATGGCCCACCCAATCCCGGATGTTATTAATCAGCAGAGTCGGACAGATGACAGCTTGTAAAACCAGCGCGATTTCGCAGCGTTTTGATATAGAAATTGGAAATAAAGTTGACTGAAGGCTGTGACAGAATAATCTGATACATGATCACTCGACTGGAGTGATGTGTGACCACATTAAGCACAGACACTGACATTGTTGTTTACCCTCAGACACTGTGATCCTTTGTGGTCTGAAAAGGTGAAGCATATTGTCATGTTTTGTAGGTTAATGTGCAATGTTTGTATTGCACAGCGCATTTAAAATACGATTTGGCGACTGTAGACTGCGATTAACAGCTTCAAATGGCTCTTAATACACAGTATTTTTCGGACAGTGTTCAGTTAGTAAGCTGTGTTCAATTTTAACTGCTTTATGTGTATTTTCTTACTGATAGACTGGTCAACTAGTATAAATTAAATTTTGTGTTTGACAGGGAATAATACACAGTCTATGGGTGATTCTCTTCCCTTTCTCAGAGTTGGACGGCAAAGTTGACAGCGTCTCATCAATTCTTGGCTGGGCTGAGTCTGCTGTTTTCTTAATAGCACCAGGCATTACCCCTAATTTACACCAGGCGCAGCTGCACTGCGTCACAGCTGTGCCACAGTTTTGTTCCGTCATACTCGCAACTTCAATTCACACCAGCAGCGTTTCAGAAGTGGTGCAGCTTGTTGACTTGTTTACTTCATCGTTTTTGGTCATTTTTCCTTGATTTTTGTGCTTCTACCATGGGTAAGTAGTCTATGTAGTTATGTGCTTTCTTTTTTGATATGTTATGTTAATTAGGGGGTCAAGCCCGCGGGGGCTGGGGAACGCGTATGCAAGGCATACACGTTTCCCAGCACCAGCATAGCGGAACCAGCATAGCGGAACCCTATTGTAATTGTTCAGATTTTTATTAGGGGGCCAAGCCGCCCGCGGGGCTCGGGGACGCGTATGCTTGCATACGCGTTTCCCAGTACCAGCGGTGCTGGGAACCCTATTGTTTTTGTTCAGATTTTTATTTTTTTTTTTCTCTATTTTTATTTTTCCACCGCTAAAAGTGGTGCTGCAGGCTAAACCGTGCAAGGGAGGGTGGTGCAATTTGGAGGGTTGGTCCAGACCCCTGCACGTACCTCAGGCGCAAAAATTGACATATGTCCGCCAGCAGGTGGCACTATGACCAAGGGAAACACATTTTGGCCTATAACTCCCAAACCATTTGTCGCACATTCAAAAGCCTCATATCCACAGATTCCCTGAATTGCCCTGAATCACCTGGGCTAGGCCACGCCCATTTCCGCCTATAATTTTTTTTTCAGAAAATCGCAAAAACTGGAAAACCTACTTTTTTGAACTCCTCCTTGGGGTTTGGTTCCATCAGTGTGAAATTTGGCACGTACGTTCGTCACCTGGACCTGATCTAAAGTTATCAAAAGAATTTTGTTCGGTCGAAATATGCGCAAATTATTAACTAATAAATTTTTCTAGCTAGCTATAAAAACGCGAACAGTTGCATAACTCGGTCAAAGTAAATGCTAATCACACCAAATCTGAGATCCTTGGTTGGCATGTGACTGTGGGGGTATGAGCCAAATTTGGCTAATGTTGGCCACTAGGAGGCGCTGCAAATATGGGAACAGTATATCTCTTAAACGGCAACACCGATTTTTATCAAATTTGGTGGGCATGATGCTGGGTCACTCCTGAGGACATATCTTGAAGGTCATCACGACTGGTCAAAGTGGGCGTGGCTTATTACGAGATAAACAACAAACCTTTATATCAGCTCAAGTGTTATGCTGAGGGCTGTGAAATTTACAAAATATATATAGAATAGGACACAGACCACCCATACCAAAAATTGGGTGTCTACTCCACTAGGTGGCGCTGTAATGGACGCAAACGCATTTTGGCCTGTAACTTCCACATTTTTAATCACATCTTCATAAACTTTATATCCACGTGTTCCCTGAATAGATCCGCATCTTCTGACATAGGCCACGCCCACTCCCACAGCATATTTCACTTTGTAAGTCGCTACACGTCAAAAACCTACTTTTTCGAACTCCTCCTAGGGTTTATGCTCCATCTGCACGAAACTTTGCACACACAATCTCCAGATGTGCCTGATCAAAAGTTATCAAAAGAATTTTGCTACTCCAAAAAAAGCGGTACTTATAAATAATCAATTTTTTCCGCTAGCTAAAAAACACATACTGTTGCATATTTTTGTCAAAATAAAAGCTATCAACATGAAACTCAAATCACTTGTTTCCGAGGTCAAACAGAGGCTCTGTGCAAAATTTGGTGCAAATTGGCCAACAGGAGGCACTATAAACACAGTAATATCAAGCGACACAAAAGTTGCTCCGATCCGCACGAAATTCAGGGAGCGTGATCTGGAGTCGCTCCCGAGCCCGGCCGTAAAGTTTTGTTATATTTGGTCAAAGTGGGCGTGACTTATTGAAAAAAACATATTCAGCATTTGACACTTGCAGTGCTCTTCCCATTACAGTAAGAGGAAGGGAGACACAGGGCAGCCTTGTTTTACCCAACGTTTAACAGCAAACCTCGGTGACGTGCGTCCCGGTGACGAAACAGAGCCGTTTGCGTTGCATGGGCTCCGCAACGCCCGGGGGCCGAGTCGCGCGGGAGGCTTGGCCCCCGTTCATAACTGCTTGCAGTTCTAGTTATTAGGGGGCCAAGCCCGCGGGGGCTGGGGAACGCGTATGCAAGGCATACGCGTTTCCCAGCACCAGCGGTGCTGGGAACCCTATTGTAATTGTTCAGATTTTTATTTATTTTTTTTTAGGGGGCCAAGCCCGCGGGGCCTGGGGGACGCGTATGCACAAGCATACGCGTTTCCCAGGACCAGCGGTGCTGGGAACCCTATTGTTTTTGTTCGGATTTTTATAGTTTTTTTTTTTTTTCTCTATTTTTATTCTTCCGTTGGTAAAAGTGGTGCTGCAGCCTAAACCGTGCAAGGGAGGGCAGTGCAATTTGGAAGGTTGGTCCAGACCCCTGCAGGGACTTCAGGCGCAAAAAATCACATATGTCCGCCAACAGGTGGCGCTATAAGCAAGGGACACACGTTTTGGCCTATAACTCCCACACCGTATGTTGCACATTCAAAAGCCTCATATCCACAGATTCCCTGAATAGCTCTGAATCACCTGGGCTAGGCCACGCCCATTTCCGCCTATAATTTTTTTTCGCAAAATCACAAAAACTGGAAAACCTAATTTTTCGAACTCCTCCGTCGGGTTTTGTCCGATCAGTGGGAAATTTGGCACGTACAGTCTTCAGGGGGACCTGATCTAAACTTATCAAAAGAATTTCGTTCGGTCAAAATATGCGCAAATTATTAACGAATAAAATTTTCAAGCTAGCTCTAAAAATGCGAACAGTTGCATATCTCGGTGAAAATTAATGCTAACGACACGAAGTACTACAACCTTGGTTGTCATGTGACTGTGGGGCTATGAGCCAAATTTGGCTGATGTTGGCCACTAGGGGGCGCTGCAAATATGGGACACTTATATCTCTTAAACGGCAACACCGATTTTTACGAA
Source organism: Lutjanus argentimaculatus (assembly GCA_034769285.1). Lineage (NCBI taxonomy): Eukaryota > Metazoa > Chordata > Actinopteri > Lutjaniformes > Lutjanidae > Lutjanus > Lutjanus argentimaculatus. The sequence goes on from JAWZSL010000023.1 coordinate 8,290,364, forward strand.
ATTTGGTGGGTATGATGCTTGGTCACTCCTGAGGCCATATCTTGAAGGCATTCACGACTGGTCAAAGTGGGCGTGGCTTACTACGAGATAAACAACAAACATTTATTTCAGCTCAAGTATTATGCTGAGGACTGTGAAATTTACATGGTATATATAGAATAGGACACAGACCAACCACACCAAAAATTGTGCATCTACTCCACTAGGTGGCGCCGTAACGGACGCAAACGCATATTGGCCTGTAACTTCCACATTTTTAATCACATCTTCATAAACTTTATATCCACGTGTTCCCTTAATAGATCCGCATCTTCTGACATAGGCCACGCCCACTCCCACAGCATATTTCTCTTTCTAAGTCGCTACACATCAAAAACCTACTTTTTTCGAACTCCTCCTAGGATTTACGCTCCATCTGCACAACACTTTGCACACACAATCTCCAGACTGGCCTGATCAAAAGTTATCAAAAGAATTTTGCTACTCCACAAAGTGCGGTACTTATAAATAAACAATTTTTTCTGCTAGCTAAAAAACACATACCGTTGCATATTTTTGTCAAAGTAAAAGCTATCGACATGAAACTCAAATCACTTGTTTCAGAGGTCACCCAGAGGCGCTGTACCAAATTTCGTGCAAATTGGGCAACAGGGGGCGCTATAAACTGAGAAAAATCAAGCGACACAAAAGTTGCTCAGATTCACACGAAATTCGGCGAGCGCCATGTGGAGTCGCACCCGAGGCTGTCTGTAAAGTTTAGTGATGTTTGGTCAAAGTGGGCGTGACTTCTTACAACAAACATATTGAGCCTTTCACACTGCTCTTCCCATTACAATAAGAGCAATGGAGAGAGAGGGCAGCCTTGTTCGAACCAGCGTTCAACAGCAGATCTTGACGGTGTGCCTTCCGGTGACGAAATGGAGCCGTTTGCGTTGCATGGGCTCCGCGATGCCCGGGGGCCGTGTTGCGCGGGAGGCTTGGCCCCCGTTCATAACTGCTTGCAGTTCTAGTTAGGGGGCCAAGCCCGCAGGGGCTGGGGAACGCGACTGCAAAGCAGACGCGTTTCCCAGCACCAGCGGTGCTGGGAACCCTATTGTTTTTGTTCGGATTTTTATTTTTTTTCTTCATCTTTTTTTTATTATTATTTTTCCGTTGATAAAAGTCCTGCTGCAGCCTAAACCGTACAAGGGAGGGTGGTGCAATTTGCAGGGTTGGTCCAGACCCCTGCACGTACCTCAGACGCAAAAAACTCACCTATGTCCGCCACTAGGTGGCGCTATAACCAAGGAAAACACGTTTGGGCCTATAACTCCCACACCGTATGTCACACATGCAAAAACCTCATATCCTCAGATTTCTTGAATATCGGTGAATAACCTGGGCTAGGCCACGCCCATTTCCGCCTATAATTTTTTTTCGCTACATTGCGAAAACTGAAAAACCTACTTTTTCGAACTCCTCCTTGGGGTTTTGTCCAATCAGCGTGAAACTTGGTGTGCAGAGTCTACAGATGGACCTGATCTAAAGTTATCAAAAGAATTTCGTTCGGTCAAAAAGTCCGCTAATTATTAACGAATGAATTTTTCGAGTTAGCTATAAAAACACAAACTGTTGGATATCTTGGTCAAAATACATGCTAATGACACCAAACCTGAGATCCTTGGTTGGCATGTGACTGTGAGTGTATCAGCACAATTTGGATAATTATAGCCACCAGGGGGCGCTGCAAAAATGGCAACATTATATCTCTTGAACAGCATCACCGATTTTAACGAAATTTGTTGGCTACCATGCTGGGTCAGTCCTGAGGCGATATCTTGAAGATAATCGCGATTGGTCGAAGTGGGCGTGGCTTATGACGCGATACACAACAAACATTTATTTCAGCTCAAGTATTATGCTGAAAGCTTTGAAATTGACAGGGTATATGTAGAATAGCACACAACCTGCCCATACCAAAAAATGTGCATCTACTCTACTAGGTGGCGCTATAACGGATGCAAACGCGTTTTGGCCTGTAACTTCCACATTCTAAGTCACATCTTTGTAATCTTCATATCCACCTGTTCCCCAGATAGACCCGCATCGTAGGACATAGGCCACGCCCACTTCCACTGCATATTTTTAGTCATAAGTTGCTACACGTCAAAACCCTACTTTTTCGAACTCCTCCTAAGGTTTACGCTCTATCTGCACGAAACTTTGCACATCCAATCTCCAGACTTGCCTGATCAAAAGTTATCAAAAGAATTTTGCTACTCCAAAAAACGCAGTTGTTATAAATAAACAATTTTTTCTGCTAGCTAAAAAACACATACCGTTGCATATTTTTGTCAAACTAAAGGCTATTGATGTCAAACTCAAATCACTTGTTTCAGATGTCGTCCAGAGGCTCTGGGCCAAATTTGGCGCACATTGGCCGATAGGGGGCGCTATAAACACAGAAACATTAAGTGACATTAAAGTTGCTCGGATTTGCACAAAATTCGGTGAGCACGATATGGGGTGCCTCCTGAGGCCACATCTTAAAGTTTAGCGCGACTGGTAAAAGTGGGCGTGGCTTATGACGCGATAAACAACAAACATTTATTTCAGCTGAAGTATTATGCCGAGGGCTCTGAAATTCTCAAGGTATATGTATAATAGCACACAGACCTCCCGTACCAAAAATTGCATGTCTACTCCACTACGTGGCGCTATAACAGAAGCAAAAACATAAAGCGACACGAAAGTTGATCAGACTCGCACCACATTTGATGAGCATGATGTGGACTCACTCCTCAGGCCAGCCTTTCACACTTCCACTGCTCTTCCTGTTACAATTACAATACCGCAGGCGAAACGTCGGCTGGTATCCCGCTGGGGGCCGAGTGGCACGGGGGGGCTTGGCCCCCTTTCATAACTGCTTGCAGTTCTAGTTAGGGGGCCAAGCCCGCGGGGGCTGGGGAACGCGTATGCAAGGCATACGCGTTTCCCAGCACCAGCGGTGCTGGGAACCCTATTGTTTTCGTTCCGATTTTTATTTTTATTATTTCTTTTATTCTTCCGTTGATAAAAGTGGTACTGCAGGCTAAACCGTACAAGGGAGGGCGGTGCAATTTGGACGATTGGTCCAGACCCCTGCACGTACCTCAGGCGCAAAAATTGACATATGTCTGCCAGCAGGTGGCGCTATAACCAAGGGAAACACGTTTTGGCCTATAACTCCCAAATCCTTTGGCGCACATTCAAAAGCCTCATATCCACAGATTCCCTCAATTGCCCTGAATCACCTGGGCTAGGCCACGCCCATTTCCGCCTAGAATTTTTTTTCAGGAAATCGCTAAAACTCGAAAACCTACTTTTTCGAACTCCTCCTTGGGGTTTGGTCCGATCACTGTGAAATTTGGTATGTCCATTCGTAAGCTGGACCTAATCTAAAGTTATCAAAACAGTTTTGGTTGGTCAAAATATGCGCAAATTATTAACGAATAAAATTTTATAGGTAGCTAGAAAAATGCGAACAGTTGCATATCTTGGTCAAAATAAATGCTAACGACACCAAATCCGAGATCCTTGGTTGTCATGTGACTGTGGGGGTGTGAGCCAAGTTTGGTTAACTTTGCCCACTAGGGGGCGCTGCAAATATGCCAACGTTATATCTCTTAAACGGCAACACCGATTTTTACCAAATTTGGTGGGCATGATGCTGGGTCACTCCTGAGGCCATATCTTGATGATAATCACGACTGGTCAAAGTGGGCGTGGCTTATTACGACATAAACAACAAACATTTATTTTAGCTCAAGTATTATGCTGAGGGCTGTGAAATTTACAGGGTATACATAGAATAGGACACACACCACCCACACCAAAAAATGTGCGTCTACTCCACTAGGTGGCGCTGTAACGGACACAATCACGTTTTGGCCTGTAACTTCCACATTTTTGATCACAAGTTCATAAACTTTATATCCACATGTTCCCTAAATAGATCCGCATCTTTTGACATAGGCCACGCCCACTTCAACAGCATATTTCTCTTTGTAAGTCCCTACACGTCAAAAACCTACTTTTTCGAACTCCTCCTAGGGTTTACGCTCCATCTGCACGAAACTTTGCACACACAATCTCCAGACAGGCCTGATCAAAAGTTATCAAAAGAATTTTGGAACTCCAAAAAACGCGGTACTTATAAATAAGCAATTTTTTCCGCTAGCTAAAAAACACATACTGTTGCATATTTTTGTCAAAGTAAAAGCTATCAACTTCAAACTCAATCCACACGTTGCAGACGTCAACCACAGGCTCTGTGCCAAATTTGGCGCAAATTGACTGATAGGGGGCGCTATAAACAGAGAAATATCAAGTGACATAAAAGTTCATCGGATTCGCACGAAATTTGGCGGGTGCCATGTGGAGTCGCTCCCGAGGCCATCTATAAAGTTTAGTGATGTTTGGTCAAAGTGGGCGTGACTTGTTACAACAAAACATATTCAGCCTTTCACATTGCTCTTCCCATTACACTGAGGGAAATGGAGAGACAGGGCTGCCTTGTTTGACCCCATGCTTCACAGCAAATCTCGGCGATGTGCCTCCCGGTGACGAAACAGAGTCGTTCCTGTTGCGTGGGCTCCGTGACGCCCGGGGGCCGAGTCGCGCGGGAGGCTTGGCCCCCTTTCATAACTGCTTGCAGTTCTAGTTAGGGGGCCAAGCCCGCGGGGCCTGGGGGACGCGTATGCAAGCATACGCGTTTCCCAGGACCAGCGGTGCTGGGAACCCTATTGTTTTTGTTCGGATTTTTATTTTTTTTTTTTTTCTCTATTATTTTTATTTTTCCCCCGGTAAAAGTGGTACTGCAGCCTAAACCGTGCATGGGAGGGCGGGGCAATTTGGAGGGTTGGTCCAGACCCCTGCAGGGACCTCAGACGCAAAAATTGACATATGTCCGCCAGCAGGTGGCGCTATAACCAAGGAAAACACCTTTTGGCCTATAACTCCCACACCATATGTCGCACATTCAAAAGCCTCATATCTTCAGATTCCCTGAATAGCCCTGAATCACCTGGGCTAGGCCACGCCCATTTCCGCCTATAATTTTTTTTCAGGAAAACGCAAAAATTCGAAAACCTACTTTTTCGAACTCCTCCTTGGGGTTTGGTCCCATCAGTGTGAAATTTGGCACGTATGTTCGTCAGCTGGACCTGATCTAAAGTTATCAAAAGAATTTTGTTCCGTCAAAATATGCGCAAATTATTAACGAATAAAATTTTATAGCTAGCTATAAAAATGCGAACAGTTGCATATCTCGGTCAAAATAAATGCTAACGACACCAAATCTGAGATCCTTGGTTGGCATGTGACTGTGGGCCGATGAACCAAATTTGGCTCATGTTGACCACCAGGGGGCGCTGCAAATCTGGCCAAGTTATATCTCTTAAACGGCAACACCGATTTTTACGAAATTTGGTGGGCATGATGCTGGGTCACTCCTGAGGCCATATCTTGAAGGTAATCCCGACTGGTCAAAGTGGGCGTGGCTTATTACGAGATAAACAACAAACCTTTATTTCAGCTCAAGTATTATGCTGAGGGCTGTGAAATTTACAAGATTTATATAGAACATGACATAGACCGCCCATACCAAAAATTGTGCGTCTATTCCACTAGGTGGCGCTGTAACGGACGCAAAGCCGTTTTGGCCTGTAACTTCCACATTTTTAATCACATCTTCATAAACTTTATATCCACCGGTTCCCTGAATAGATCTGCATCTTCTGACATAGGCCACGCCCACTCCCACAGCAGATTTCTCTTTGTACGTAGCTACACGTCAAAAACCTACTTTTTCGAACTCCTCCTAGGGTTTACGCTCCATCTGCACAAAACTTTGCACACACAATCTCCAGATGTGCCTGATCAAAAGTTATCAAAAGAATTTTGCTACTCCAAAAAACGCAGTACTTATAAATAAGCAATTTTTTCCGCTAGCTAAAAAACACTACTGTTGCACATTTTTGTCAAAATAAAAGCTATTGACATGAACCTCAAATCACTTGTTTCAGAGGTCAGCCAGAGGCTCTGTACCAAATTTGGTACAAATTGGTCAAAAGGGGGCGCTATAAACTGAGAAAAATCAAGCGACACAAAAGTTGCTCAGATTCGCACGAAATTCGGGGAGCGCTATGTGGACTCGCTCCCGAGGGCCGCCTGTAAACTTTTGTGATGTTTGGTCAAAGTGGGCTTGACTTCTTACAAACAAACATATTCAGCCTTTCACACTGCTCTTCCCATTACAATAAAAGGAATGGAAAGAGAGGGCAGCCTTGTGCGACCCCACGTTCGATAGCAGATCTTGACAGTGTACCTCCTGGTAACGAAATAGAGCCATTTGAGTTGCGTGGGCTCCGCGACGCCCGGGGGCCGAGTCGCGCGGGAGGCTTGGCCCCCGTTCATAACTGCTTGCAGTTCTAGTTAGGGGGCCAAGCCCGCGGGGGCTGGGAAACACGACTGCAAAGCAGACGCGTTTCCCAGCACCAGCGGTGCTGGGAACCCTATTGTTTTTGTTCGGATTTTTATTAGGGGGCCAAGCCCGCGGGGCCTGGGGACCGCGTATGCAAGCATACGCGGTTCCCAGGACCAGCGGTGCTGGGAACCCTATTGTTTTTGTTCAGATTTTTATTATTTTTCTCTATTTTTATTTTTCCGTTGGTAAAAGTGCTGCTGCAGCCTAAACCGTGCATGGGAGGGCGGTGCAATTTGGAGGATTGGTCCAGACCCCTGCAGGGTCCTCAGGTGCAAAAAATGACATATGTCTGCCAGCAGGTGGCGCTATAACCACGGGCAACGCCTTTTGGCCTATAACTCCCAAACCGTTTGTCGCACATTCAAAAGCGTCATATACACAGATTCCCTGAATTGCCCTGAATCACCTGGGCTAGGCCACGCCCATTTCCGCCTAAAATTTTTTTTTGCTACATCGCGAAAACTGGACAACTTACTTTTCCGAACTCCTCCATGGGGTTTTGTCCAATCAGTGTGAAATTTGGCACGTAAAGTCTGCCCATGGACCTGACCTAAAGTTATCAAAAGAATTTTGTTCCATCAAAATATGCGCAAATTATTAACAAATAAAATTTTCTAGCTAGCTATAAAAACGCGAACAGTTGCATAGCTCGGTCAAAATAAATGCTAACGACACCAAGTCTGAGATCTTTGATTGACATGTGACTGTGGGGGTATGAGCCAAATTTGGTTGATGTTGGCCACTAGGGGGCGCTGCAAATATGGCAACGTTACATCTCTTACACGGGAACACCGATTTGTACGAAATTTGGTGACTATGTTGCTGGGTCACTCCTGAGGCCATAACGTGAAGGTAATCATGACTGGTCAAAGTGGGCGTGGCTTATTACGAGATAAACAACAAACATTTATTTCAGCTCAGGTATTATGCTGAGGGCTGTGAAATTTACAGGGTATATATAGAATAGGATACAGACCACCCATACCAAAAATTGTGCTTCTACTCCACTAGGTGGCGCTGTAACGGACGCAAACGCGTTTTAGCCTGTAACTTCCACATTTTAAATCACATCTTCATAAACTTTATATCCACGTGTTCCCTGAATAGAGCCGCAACTTTTGACATAGGCCACGCCCACTCCCACAGCATATTTCTCTTTGTAAGTCGCTACACGTCAAAAACCTTCTTTTTCGAACTCCTCCTAGGATGTATGCTCCATCTGCACAAAACTTTGCACACACAATCTTCACACTTGCCTGATCAAAAGTTATCAAAAGACTTTTGCTACTCCAAAAAACGCCGTACTTATAAATAAACAATTTTTTCTGCTAGCTAAAAAACACATACCGTTGCATATTTTTGTCAAAATAAAAACTATCAACATCAAACTCGAATCACTTGTTTCCGAGGTCAACCAGAGGCTCTGTGGCAAATTTGGTGCAAATTGGGCAACAGGGGGCACTATAAACAGAGAAACATTAAGCGACAAAAAAGTTGCTCGGATTCGCACGAAATTTGGCAAGCGCGATCTAGAGTCCCACCCGAGCCTGGCCGTAAAGTTTAGTGATGTTTGGTCAAAGTGGGCGTGACTTCTTACAACAAACATATTCTGCTTTTGACACTTGCAGTGCTCTTCCCATTGCAGTAAGAGGAACGGAGAGAGAGGGCAGCCTTATTCGACCCCACATTCGATAGCAGATCTTGGCGGTGTGCCTCCTGGTAACAAAATAGAGCCGTTTGCGTTACGTGGGCTCCGCGACGCACGGGGGCCAAGTCGCGCGGGAGGCTTGGTCCCCGTTCATAACTGCTTGCAGTTCTAGTTTTTCTTTTTTTTTTTTTTTTTCCTTATTTTTATTTTTCCGTTGATAAAAGTGGTGCTGCAGCCTAAACCGTGCAAGGGAGGGTGGTGCAATTTGGAGGACTGGTCCAGACCCCTGCAGGGACCTCAGGCGCAAAAAATGACATATGTCCGCCAACAGGTGGCGCTGTAACCAAGGGCAAGGCCTTTTGGCCTATAACTCCCAAACCGTTTCTCACACATTCAAAAGCCTCATATCCACAGATTCCCTGAATTGCCCTGAATCCCCTGGGCTAGGCCACGCCCATTTCCGCCTAGAATTTTTTTTCGCTAGATTGCGAAAACTGGAAAACCTACTTTTTCGAACTCCTCCTTGGGGTTTTGTCCGATCAGTGTGAAATTTGGCACGTACAGTCTTCTGATGGACCTGACCAAAAGTTATCAAAAGAATTTTGATCCGTCAAAGTATGCGCAAATTATTAACGAATAAATTTTTCAAGCTAGCTATAAAAACGCGAACAATTGCATATCTTGGTCAAAATAAATGATAACAACACCAAGTCTGACATCCTTGGTTGGCATTTCACTGTGAGTGTGTGAGCAAAATTTGGCTAATGTTGGCCACTAGGGGGCGCTGCAAATATGGCACATTTATATCTCTAAAACAGCAACACCGATTTTTACCAAATTTGGTGGGTATGATGCTGGGTCACTCCTGAGGCCATATCTTTAAGGTAATCACGACTGGTCAAAGTGGGCGTGGCTTATTACGAGATAAACAACAAACATTTAATTCAGCTCAAGTGTTATGCTGAGAGCTGTGAAATTTACAGGCTATATATAGAATAGCACACAGACCACCCATACCAAAAATTGTGCATCTACTCCACTAGGTGGCGCTGTAATGGACGCAAATGCATTTTCGGCTGTAACTTCCACATTTTTAATCACATCTTCATAAACTTTATATCCACGTGTTCCCTAAATAGATCAGCATCTTTTGACATAGGCCACGCCCACTCCCACAGCATATTTCTCTTTGTAAGTCGCTACATGTCAAAAACGTACTTTTTCGAACTCCTCCTAGGGTTTACGCTCCATCTGCACAAAACTTTGTAGACACAATCTCCAGACGTGCCTGATCAAAAGTTATCAAAAGAATTTTGCTACGCAAAAAAATGTGCTACTTATAAATAAACATTTTTTTCTGCTAGCTAAAAAACACATACTGTTGCATATTTTAGTCAAAGTAAAAGCTATCGACATGAAACTCAAATCACTTCTTTCAGAGGTCAGCCAGAGGCTCTGTACCAAATTTGGTGCAAATTGGCCAACAGGGGGCGCAATAAACTGAGAAAATCAAGCGACACAAAAGTTGCTCAGATTCGCACGAAATTCGGGGAGCGCCATGTGGAGTTGCTCCCGAGGCCGTCTGTAAAGTTTAGTGATGTTTGGTCAAAGTGGGCGTGACTTCTTACAACAAAACATATTGAGCCTTTCACACTGCTCTTCCCATTGCAATAACAGCAATGGAAAGAGAGGGCAGCCTTGTTCGACCCAGGGTTTGATAGCAGATCTTGATGGTGTGCCTCCCGCTGATGAAACAGAGCCGTTTGCGTTGCGTGGGGTCTGCGACGCGTGGGGGCCGAGTCACGCGGGAGGCTTGGCCCCCGTTCATAACTGCTTGCAGTTCTAGTTTTTCCTTATTTTTATTTTTCCGTAGATAAAAGTGGTGCTGCAGGCTAAACCGTGCAAGGGAGGGTGGTGCAATTTAGAGGGTTGGTCCAGACCCCTGCAGGGACCTCAGGCGCAAAAATTGACATATGTCTGCCACCAGGTGGCGCTATAACCAAGGGCAACGCCTTTTGGCCTATAAACTCCCAAACTGTTAGTCGCACATTCAAAAGCCTCATATCCACAGATTCCCTGAATTGCCCTGAAACACCTGGGCTAGGCCACGCCCATTTCCGCCTATAATTTTTTTTTGCTAGATTGCGAAAACTGGAAAACCTACTTTTTCGAACTCCTCCTTCGGGTTTTGTCCGATCAGTGTGAAATTTGGCATGTACGTTCAGCAGCTGGACCCGATCTAAAGTTATCAAAAGAATTTTGTTCGGTCAAAATATGCGCAAATTATTAACGAATAAAATTTTCTAGCTACCTATAAAAACGCGAACAATTGCATAACTCGGTCAAAGTACATGCTAATGACACCAAATCTGAGATCATTGGTTGGCATGTGACTGTGGGGGTATGAGCCAAATTTGGCTAATGTTGGCCACTAGGGGGCGCTGCAAATATGGGACATTTATATCTCTTACACGGCAAAACCGATTTTTACCAAATTTGGTGGGCATGATGCTGGGTCACTCCTGAGGACATATTTTGAAGGTAATCACGATTGGTCAAAGTGGGCGTGGCTTATTACGAGATAAAGAAGAAACATTTATTTCAGCTCAAGTATTATGCTGAGGGCTGTGAAATTTACATGGTATATATAGAATAGGACACAGAATACCCATACCAAAAATTGTGCATCCACTCCACTAGGTGGCGCTGTAACGGACGCAAACGCATTTTGACCTCTAACTTCCACATTTTAAAACACATCTTCATAAACTTTATATTCACGTGTTCCCTGAATAGAGTCGCATCTTCTGACACAGGCCACGCCCACTCCCACAGCATATTTCTCTTTGTAAGTCGCTACACGTCAAAAACCTACTTTTTCGAACTCCTCCTAGGATTTACGCTCCATCTGCACGAAACTTTGCACACACAATCTCCAGACTTGCCTGATCAAAAGTTATCAAAAGAATTTTGCTACTCCAAAAAATGCGGTCCTTATAAATAAACAATTTTTTCTGCTAGCTAAAAAACACATACCATTGCATATTTTTGTCAAAGTAAAAGCTATCGACATGAAACTCAAAACACTTCTTTCAGAGGTCAGCCAGAGGCTCTGTACCCAATTTCGTGCAAACTGGCCAACAGGGGGCGCTATAAACTGAGAAAAAAACAAGCGACACAAAAGTCGCTCAGATTCCACACGAAATTCGGCGAGCGCCATGTGGAGTCTCTCCCGAGGCCATCTGCAAAGTTTAGTGATGTTTGGTCAAAGTGGGCGTGACTTCTTACAACAAACATATTGACCCTTTCACACTGCTCTTCCCATTGCAATAAGAGCAATGGAGAGAGAGGGCAGCCTTGTTTGACCCAGCTTTCGATAGCAGATCTTGACGGTGTGCCTCCCGGTGACGAAACAGAGCCGTTTGCGTTCCGTGGCCTCCGCGACGCACAGGGGCCGAGTCGCGCGGGAGGCTTGGCCCCCGTTCATAACTGCTTGCAGTTCTAGTTGTGTTTAATGTTGTTATTTCCTTCTTTATTGTGCTGTAGTCTTCAAAGTCATGGATCAAAGTTTTGGAGCTTTGTTTAATTAAAAAATACATCTCTATAATTATCTCAATATTATGAAACATACTTGTCGCCAGGTATGACATAATGTTGAATGAATGAATTGAAATACACCCGTCGTCAACACAAGATGTTTTATTTTGAAAATTGACCGGATTCACTATACTTTTTGTGTCGGGACTTCCTGTCTGGTTCGATCTCCTCTGCGCAGCTTGATGCACCATCCGTCAAAAATAGACTTGCTACGTATTCTCTACGGAGCGGAGCGCCGAGCCGCTTCTGGGACGCAGCTAACATGCGCCGCATCTGGTGTAAACACGAGCATTGACTCGAATGGCTGTGTATTATTCTGAGTGCTGCGGCGCAGCCGCGCCTGGTGTAAATTAGGGGTTAGCTTCTCAGAGTGAAAACGGCTAACTGGGTTTTAAAGTTAGTGGTATTTTCAAGGTGTTTGATTTTTGTGTGACAGACTTTACACACAGCATGTGTCTTGTCCAGTTCATGCTTCCCAGTAAGTTCATAAAATCTGAAATGTGCCAAGAGGTCTGCTTTGAAAATACAAGGTGTGTTTTTTTTAGGGGTGCAACGGATCGCAGTTGACCCATATCCCATACGGATCGCCTTCCACGGTTTGGCATGCATGTGATCAGCAGACTATGTGTGAGCATCATAGTTTTACTGTCACTGTTACTTTTGTATAAGTTATAAAAACCCAAAATCTCAATGCAGAGTTGCAGTGAAAAGACAGGACAGATGCTGCTGTGTGCAGCGCATCTCTGCAAAGAGCGACTGTTTTAAAATCCGTCACATCGCTTTGAGTGAAATCCAGACCATGACTTTTTTCACTGATGTAACTATGCTGTTGTCAAAGAAACAGATCATAAGACTGTGATAACTATTGAAACTCTGGCGATATCAGCTGTCTTAACTTCTACACAGCTCCTCTCTGATCACCGGTGCAGCTCTGTCTCGCCCTGTCTGTGACACAGTGTGTCTGTGCTGATTGACTACCCCTAAACTTCTAACCAATAAGATGTGCTGTGCTGTAGGCGGGACATTGAGCCAGACTACAGAGCGCAGTTGTGTATTATACTGTGCAGTGTATAATGATTTAATGCATGTATAGTATAGACATAGAACAGTACTGTATAAGTTTGAAGATTTTAATATTATTACCATTATCATTACTATTATCATTATTATTACATTATATAACTATGGTGATAGACAGACAGAGATCAAAGCCAAGTGCATTTGTAAAATAATTTAACCCTAATCCAACCACTTTTTTCTTTCTTGCTGATCCGAAAAATGATCCGATCCGTGACTCAAAACCGTGATACGAACTGAACCGTGAGTTTTTTGATCCATTGCACCCCTTGTTTTTTTTCACCTGCTCTTGATTGTCACCTCTCTCCGCCATATACCGTTTGCCCCGTTCTCCCACAATTCAATATGACATTGCTACAGCGCCGTGGCTGGACAATCAAAACGGAACGTCTCTGCGCTATACTTGATTACGTTCTGTCACTGCATCGATGCAGAATCATCCACATCCACATTGCGATGCATCTTAGAAACTAATTTTGAAACCCCTAATTATATAGCACAAGTTTTGTGAGAGTTTTTAAACAGATGTTTTGGGTTTGAGTCTGGATAGAGTGGCCTACATTCATTCTATGTTCATGTGGAGGCATCTGGACATCCCCACTCTGCAGTGAGCCAGTGTAATTCATTAACACTTTACATTCTTCATTTCTGTCATGCCTTTTTCCATTTGTGTTTGAGAACTCATAGGTGTCTTCATGCCCTTACCATTATTTACTGTACCTGAGTTCCTCTATGTGCTGAAGGCACTGTAGGTATTTCATGTGCCTCTCTATAGTGTCAACTTCGTTAAGCATCTGACCAAGATTAACCATCCAAGGCTGGGCCCCCTGTAGGTGCTAGAATATGACATCATTATCCAAGACAAATAATTGTTTATACCTCCAAGCATGGAATAGGTGAAAGCATTTTACTCTCTCTTAAAGTAACATTATTGAAACAGTTGGTATGGAGAACATTTATGTAAGCCTTTTTTAAAAAAATTGACATGTGGATGTTGGAGCCATTCTGTAAATGTGACTGTATTCAATTGAAATTAGAACCGTGTCACAAGTTCTATCAAAAAAAAAAAAAAAAAAAGTTTGGCGCCACCATTAAAACTGTCATCAGTACTAAATCTGATTTAATTGAAAAATTTAGTCAGATTCCTAGTCTCTTACTTTGATCAGATATTTTCTGCTTTAAATAGAGATTTTGTTAATTTTATACTTAATTATGAAAAGGATATTGTACAGACCTAAAGTTGATGTTATATTGTAGTGTACTCTATATTTTTCCTAGGGTCAATAATGAACATTCAAGCTAAACTGTTGCACAGGACTTGCCGTCATTTGTTATTGTCAATTGTCAATGTCAAGCATATCTTGCACAGTGCTCCTGCAATCAGCCTAAGCCTCAGAGCAAGGGCAAACAATTTGCCTTTACCATAGAACCTACTAAATAGGACTTCAACCCATTTTATATACAGTCTATGGCTTCAACTTGCAGTATGGGCTGTACTCATTTTTGCATGTGCTATTGCTACATATTGCTCCTTTTAATCAACATTTAGTATTCTTTCCTGGATTTTCTGGGTTTCTACCTGGTTCAGCATGTTGGAGATAAGTTGCTCTCTCTGTAGCAGGTCCTCCAGGGAACATCTAGCTTCCTCAGCAGCAGACAGAGCAGCAGAAACTTTAGGAGGCACAGAGCTGGATACAGTCAGAACCTAAACAACACAAATTACAGAATCACTGCTCATATTTGACACAGTAATGGACAGAAATTGACTACCAGACTGCATAAAAGGAAAGATTGAATCACAATAGCCCCTTTCTAACACCTGTTCAAGTTGGGAATGTTGCAGTCTTCTTTCACCTCACAATTCTGTATAAAACCTATAAAGGCTGAATCAACGAATGTGTAAAAGCATGAGACAGCAGGAGGGGACATGATGCTGTTGTCACATATTCAATGCCGTTTGGGGTTGTGTTTTTTAAATTTCATTCTTTTTCATATATCTGTCAGTTGTCTAACAGAAAGAAAAAGAGATGAGCTGACACACACAGACAAGAGAGAAACCTCTTTCTGCAGATCACACATAGTGACTGTACAGATGAGGACAAAATTATTAGCCCCCCTATGAAAATTTAATTTTTTTTTAAAGTATTTCCCAAGTGCTGTTAAACAGAGCAAGGAATTTTTAAAAACTCAAAAAGGGTCAAAATTATTAGCCCCCCTGATGCTAATAGTCAATTGTGTATCCTTTTTGCTGGATAACAGCCTGCAGTCGTTTGTTGTAGTTTTTAACAAGTCTCAGACATGTCTCCTGAGGAATCCCAGCCATTCTTCTTTGGTGAATATCTCAAGCTCTCCCAGATTTGATGGTCTTCTGGCATGGACCTTGGTCTTCAGTTCACCCCACAGATTTTCAATGGGATTCAAGTCAGGGCTTTGTGCAGGCCAGTCAATAACGTCCACTTTGGTCTTCTGGAGGTAGTTCTTCACCAGGAGTGACATATGTTTTGGGTCGTTGTCGTGTTGGAAGACAGAGTGACGACGCAGACCCAGTTCTGCTGCTGACTGCTTGAGGTTTTCTTTCAAAATCTTCACATATCCTTCTTTCTTCATGATTCCTTACACCTTGACAAGATTCCCAGTTCCAGACACACTGAAGCATCCCCACAGCATAATACTCCCACCACCGCGTTTCACTGTGGGGACAGTGTTCTCTGGGTTATACACCTCTCCCTTCTTTCTCCAAACAGAAGCAATGTCACTATGGCCAAAGAGCTCTAGTTTCGTCTCTTCTGACCAAAGGACACGCTTCCAGTATGCATAATCTTTCTCTAGGTTGTCCTTAGCATACTTCAGTCTGGCTTGAAGGTGTCTCTTCTGCAGAAGTGGAGTTTTTCTTGGTCTGCAACCTTGCAGTCCATTCCTGTGCAGGGCTCTAGTGAATGTCTTTTTTGGGACTACAATTCCCGACTTGGCTAAGTCATTCACTACTGTCTTGGCAGTTGTTCTGGAGTCTTTAGACACATCTCTCACTAGTTTTCTTTCCAGAGTCTTTGAAATATTTTGCTTCCTACCTCTGCCAGGCTTGTTCTGTACTGTGTGGCTCTCTTTGAATTTCTTGATGATACTTCTCACTCCAGTCCTTGACACACTGTGATAACTTTGTATATCCCTCTCTTTGTAAGCATCAACAATTCTTTTTCTCAAGTCTAAACTGATTTCTTTTGTTTTTGGCATAATGCTTTCTCAAGTGACAGCTCAAACGTTTACTAAAGTTTTTATACTGTGTGTAAATTGGAAGATAACTTGATTTTACAAGCTTTGAGCATTACAAAGTTAAGGCACAACATTGCACAACAGTGGTTTGTGCTATGGCTCAATAAATTGATTGCTAATTATATTGACTCTGGTAATTTTTGTTTTTTTCTGAAATAATTCTGTTATTGTGTGCAAAAAGAAATAATTTATGCTTTCTAAAGAAAACTAGCATATTTAGAAATGCTATGTTGAAAATGCCTTGCTCTGTTAAAAAAGCACTTGGGAAAATTTTGAAAAAAAAAAAAAAACTTAAAATTTTATAGGGGGGCTAATAATTTTGTCCTCAGCTATACTTTTGAATTCACTGTAGCAGAAGGCACATTTATCCAGGACCACATAAAAAGCATTACATTATAAATTCATAATTCTATGTGTGATTAGAAAACAGCACGGTAGCAGAATCACTTGTTGACTGGTGATGCTGACTCTGTTTTGTTACACATCATGCCTTTTGCTTTCAAAACTTTGTAATGTCCTCTGATATGGACTTCAGTCCTGCCTGCAGCCCAATGCTGAATGTCGTCCACTGACTCTGCCCCCCTTTCCTGTCCTAACTTCAGCTGTTTCATCAATAAAGGCATAAAGGACCCATACCTGAACAAAGACATTACCAACACTAACATTACGTAACATTTACATTTTAGAACATAAAATAGTGAACTTAACAATATAGTCAGTATTAAACCAATAGGGTAAGTTTCACAGCACTATCTGTAGCACATGTGAACATCACAAGCCACAATCCTACAGTGCAACACAATGACTGAGGATGCCATCACACAAGTCCAAGCCTCTGGAGCATGAACACTAAAAACAAGCTTTCCATATAGTGAAAACTCTCACGAGATGTGAATTAGGGCTGCAGCTATCGCTTCTTTTAATAATCGAGTAATCTATCGATTATTCTGGCGATTAATCGAGTAATCGGATAAGAAATATTGCACATTCTGCAATTTTTTCTATTACATTACTTTTGCATTATTTAAGAGCAATGGTAATATACAAAAGAGAAAATAAGACAGGTCTCTTAAATGAACTATAAATTGCTATCATAAAAGTACTAAGTAAAGTAACTTTATTTTTAGTACTTTTTACTGAAGCACAAAAGTAAAATTAAAGGGATACACCAACATTTTTTTGTTTTCGTGTCTCTCCCGAGTCCATGACAAGCAGATAGACACCATTCTTTTGACTGTGCGTGCAGTAACAAGGGAGAGACGGGCAGAGCTCGCCCACCGCTAATTAGCTTAGCTCAAACACTGGGAGTCAATGGGAAGCGTTAGCCTGCCTCTGCCTACAGTCATCAGATGAACTCTTCAGCAACTCTAAACGGTCCTGTGTGCTTGTTGTGACTCTTTTTTTTGGGGGGCCAAGCCCGCGGGGGCTGGGGAACGCGTATGCCTTGCATACGCGTTTCCCAGCACCAGCGTGCTGGGAACCCTATTGTAATTGTTCAGAGTTTTATTAGGGGGCCAAGCCCGCGGGGCCTGGGGACCGCTATGCAAGCATACGCGGTTCCCAGGACCAGCAGTGCTGGGAACCCTATTGTTTTTGTTCGGATTTTTAGGGCCCGAGCGACGACGTAGTCGTCTGACGAGGACCCTCTTGAAATTGTACTGTTTATTAGGGCCCGAGCACCGTCCGGTGCGAGGACCCTATTGAAATTGCTCGGATTATTAGGGCCCGAGCACCCTCGGGTGCGAGGACCCTATTGAAATTGAAGGAATTATTAGGGGGCCAAGCCCGCGGGGCCTGGGGAACCCAAGCATACCAGCGGTGCTGGGAACCCTATTGTTTTTGTTCTGATTTTTATTTTTTTTCTCTATATTTATTTTTCCACCGCTAAAAGTGGTGCTGCAGGCTAAACCGTGCAAGGGAGGGCGGTGCAATTTGGAGGGTTGGTCCAGACCCCTGCACGTACCTCAGGCGCAAAAATTGACATATGTCGCCAGCAGGTGGCGCTATAACCAAAGGAAACAGCTTTTGGCCTATAACTCCCAAACCGTTTGTCGCACATTCAAAAGCCTCAAATCCACAGATTCCCTGAATTGCCCTGAATCACGTGGGCTAGGCCACGCCCATTTCCGCCTAGAATTTTTTTTGCTACATCGCGAAAACTGGAAAACTTACTTTTTCGAACTCCTCCTTGGGGTTTTGTCCGATCAGTGTGAAATTTGGCACGTACAGTCTTGAGACGGATCTGATCTAAAGTTATCAAAAGAATTTTCTTCCGTCAAAGTATGCGCAAATTATTAACAAATAAATTTTTCTAGCTAGCTATAAAAACGCGAACAGTTGCATATCTCGGTCAAAATAAAGGCTAACGACACCAAGTCTGAGATCTTTGATTGGCATGTGACTGTGAAGGTATGAGCCAAATTTGGTTGATGTTGGCCACTAGGGGGCGCTGCAAATATGGCAACATCATATCTCTTAAACGGCAACACCGATTTTTACGAAATTTGGTGGGTATGATGCTGGGTCACTCCTGAGGCCATACCTTGAAGGTAATCATGACTGGTCAAAGTGGGTGTGGCTTATTATGAGATAAACAACAAACCTTTATTTGTAAGTATTACGCTGAGGGCTGTGAAATTTACAAGATTTATATAGAACAGGACACAGACCACCCATACCCAAAATTGTGTGTCTACTCCACTAGGTGGCGCTGTAACGGACGCAAACGCATTTTGGCCTGTAACTTCCACATTTTTGATCACATTTTCATAAACTTTATATCCACCTGTTCCCTGAATAGATCCGCATCTTCTGACATAGGCCACGCCCACTCCCACAGCATATTTCTCTTTGTAAGTCACTACACGTCAAAAACCTACTTTTTCGAACTCCTCCTAGGGTTTACGCTCCAGCTGCACGAAACTTTGCACATACAGTCTCCAGATGGCCCTGATCAAAAGTTATCAAAAGAATTTTGCTACTCCAAAAAATGCGGTACTTATAAATAAACAATTTTTTCTGCTAGCTAAAAAACACATATTGTTGCATATTTTTGTCAAAGTAAAAGGTATCAACATGAAACTTGAGTCACTTCTTTCAGTGGTCACCCAGAGGTTCTGTACCAAATTTGGTGCAAATTGGGCAACAGGGGGCGCTATAAACACGGTAATATCAAGAGACACAAAAGTAGCTTGGATCCGCACGAAATTCGGGGAGCGTGATCTGGAGTCCCTCCCGAGCCCGGCCGTAAAGTTTAGTCATGTTTGATCAAAGTGGGCGTGACTTGTTACAACAAACATATTCTGCCTTTGACACTTGCAGTGCTCTTCCCATTACAGTAAGAGGAAGGGAGAGACAGGGCAGCGTTGTTTGACCTCACATTTAACGGCAAACCTCGGCGACGTGCCTTCCAGTGACGAAACAGAGCCGTTTGCGTTGCGTGGGCTCCGCGACGCCCGGCGGCCGAGTCGCGCGGGAGGCTTGGCCCCCTTTCATAACTGCTTGCAGTTCTAGTTAGGGGGCCAAGCCCGCGGGGGCTGGGGAACGCGACTGCAAAGCAGACGCGTTTCCCAGCACCAGCGGTGCTGGGAACCCTATTGTTTTTGTTCGGATTTTTATTTTTAGGGCCCGAGCGACGACAACGTTGTTTGACGAGGACCCTCTTGAAATCGTACTGTTTATTAGGGCCCGAGCGACGACGTAGTCGTCTGACGAGGACCCTCTTGAAATCGCGCTGTTTATTATTTATTATTCTTTACCCTTTTCAAGCCCCAATTTCACCCCTTTCCCATGCTCAAAAAGTCACCAAACTTTTCAGAGTCGTCCGGCCGGATCCGAAATTCAATATTTTGGGATGCACACACAAGGTCGACGCGAAATGGCGAAATAGCGCCCCCTACAAACTTTCAAAAGACCCTCCGCATTGGGGTTTATTTGTCATAGGCTCACGAAATTTGGTACACATATTTATCATGCCAAGACGCACAAAAAAGTCTCTTAACGTCGTGGTGAAATGTCAACAGGAAGTCGGCCATTTTGATTTGAAGGGTCAAAATCATCTTCAAATTTGGTACACGTCATCATGACCCCATGCAGATCAAAAGTTATTAAAAGAATTTCTGTAGGTCAAAGGGCGTGGCTGCCAGGGCTCGACAAACTTTGGCGACTGTTTTGGAGCGCACCGTTTCGCTTTGAACGGCTGTCATTCCCACATACTTCATCGGTACTGCTTCAAACTTGCTGGACATGATGAGGGCTCCGCCCTGAACGTACCCATATATTGACTTTTCACCTAACTCATAGCGCCCCCCGGTGGTAACAGAAAATGACCTGTTTTTACTTTAACATGTCTTGATGCCACATAGTTGACCCCATCAACTTCATTCCACTTCTAAAACATGCAGAATTAAAGCTGCAAGCAGCGTTGAACGGGCCCTCGCGACCCCGCACAACTCGGGCTGCTTGCGGCCGCAGCCTCGTGGCCTGATTCGTCCCAGTCAAATAAGCTCTGAATTTTTACGGCCTTCAGACATCATAGGAGGAATGTGATGTCACGTCCTGTCCCCACTAGGTAGCACAATGAGTCTGACTCCTGAGTGTCATGTAGATGTGTTCAGGTCAGGACTTTTAGCATACATGTGAAGTTTGGAGCAGATTTGACCATTCAGTCCCATGTTATAACAATTTCGTGTTTCATGGTGAGACATCCAAAGTTGACGCCACGCCACACCTTGTGAATTGGCGCTATATAAATAAAATTTGATTGATTGATTGATTGACTCCCAGACGCACAAAAAAGTCTCTTGGACCTATAGGCTCAAGCCAACAGGAAGTCAGCCATTTTGAATTTCGTGGTCAATTTTGGCGTTTCGCACGCGTTGCATTTTAACGAACTCGTCCTACAGGATTGCAGGGACTGCAGTCGCCAGCACCCCGAGTTGCCAGCCCCCCCGAGTTGCGTGGGGTGCGAGGGCCCGTTCAACGCTGCTTGCAGCTTTAATTATTTTTTTTAATCAGTCCGAGAGAACGACGGCATCCGCGATTGATTAGTGATCAATCTGCCCTCCTCCTCCTCCTCACCTGTTCGCTCTGCTGTGAGAAGGTCTGACAGTTTCTGACAGAGAAACACAGACTCTCCTGTTTAATGTAAAGGCCTCCTTATACAGTTTAATCTTATAAGTTCACCTGGTTGGTGTCGATATCATTCACCATCACGTTAGTCTCGATTGTTTTAATAAACTCCGTCATTAACAACAAGTGTCCTCCACATGCAGCTTCTCTGCTGCTGTGAAAACTGAATCGCAGGTGAATGTATATGTGAAACAAAAAAAAAAAAAAAACACAAGTTGGGTTTCGGGGTGACTTTATAAAACATCCTGCTGATGAAGAAAGTCAACAGATCAGACAGACAGGGTAGGAGAAACGCACTGACCTCGCTCTGTCTGTGCGTACAGATGCAGCCACTTGAAATTTCCCACGCCTTTCGAAAGCCTTCCGGAAGCGTGCCAATGTCCTCCCAGTTTCCAGCCAACTGCCATTCCCCGCCACCTTTAAGGGGGTGTGCCTCGATTCCACTGTAACGCGCCCATTTATTCAATTACAAGGTGTCACCATTAGATGGTGCTTCCCTCACAGAAACACAAAGATTAACAAAGATTTAGAGATGCTTGTACTTTACCTAGTAGTATTTCTATTCTATGCTACATTATTCATCTACTCCACTTTCTCAGATGCGAATATTACACTTTTATTGCATTACTTTTATTTTAAAGATTTAGTTTGGCCTATTAGTTAAAGTACTTTTGTACAATAATATAAATTTGTTGCTAGGTTATATTATTATAGGTTACAATAAGCCACCCGGAAGAATTTAAGTTATTAAAATGACCACCTTTATCTGCTGCAGCATGTGTTATAAACACATTAGTTATTAAGGAAAACCGAAAATTGTTACAATTGGCCCAGGTCTCCCCTATCTGAAAATATAGAGTATCAGAATAATGAGAAATGTTATAAAAATAACTTAGCGCCTGAAAATGATTACTTGTCATTTTGAAAAAGTTGCTCATTCAGAGACTTAAATTTTAAAATCACATTAACATTAATTAAGAGATAAAATCATTTTTTAGTTTATAATGTTAATAATTGTAAAACGTCACTTTCATGAGTTTGTTCAGACATCAACAGTGACGATGTTGTTGAATAGTCCTACAGTTCACTCAGTGTGATGATCTGTGGGACAGTGTGGGGGCTGGGAAACCTCTTCAGATCACACATTCACACATTCAGTTAGAACAAAAAGGTTCATGGTCATGTTAATGAGGTGTGGGGTTTCTCTCACTGTCAAAGACAAACACGTGCGTTCCTTTTGAGTTATTAGGTTAGGGGAAACTTTATCAACTTTGTGAAAGCTGCATGTGACAAATTCATATTAATGTTATGAATTTACAACAAACACATTTTCTTTTTTTTTTTAATCACAAATTCGCCCTGCATCAGGTCTCCTGATCTCAAAATATTGAGTGTCTCAGAATAATGAGAAACTATGAAAATAACTCAAAATCATGACTTAGTATCTTAAAACGAATTCTTATGTCATTTTAAAAGAATTGTCACTATTTTAAGAGACAAAATTTTGAGATACTAACTGCATATTTTAAAATATGAAGTAATTATTTTAGTCTCTAAGTCATTTTTCTGGAAGAAATCTGGCACAGAGCCAGCTCCTGCTGTGTTGTGGCAGTAGCTTGTGAAGGCGAACAGAGTGAATCTGTCTCACCTTAATATAATGACTTTAAAAACACCAAATCACTTCCTTTAACGAATTTCGTTAGTTTATAATATGAGGAATTGTAAAAAGTCACTTTTATGAGTTTGTTTAGACATTGACAGTGACGATGAGTTCTTGAATTTTTGCATCAAAAGTAGAGATGTCCCGATCCGATATTCGGATCGGATCAGCCGCCGATATTAGCAAAAAATGCATATCGGCATCAGATCGGCCTGCATGGAAAAATGCCAATCCAGTTTTTTCCAAATCCGGTCCGCGTTTTCCAGCGCACCGCCAGGCCAGACACACACGCATCAAAAGAGGCTTTTTAGCGCAGTCTCACTTATCATTGATGAGCACAGGAGCAGGCTGACACCTGAGCATGTCGAAATGCTCATCTTCGTGAAGAAGAATCTCCCCATCATGCTCGGACTGCAGCCAGGGCAGACAGTGGAAATTGAGGAGAGTATGGAGATGGAGGAGATGGAGCAGAGTGTGGAGGAGATTGGGGAGTAGCAATAGGAAGGGTGACAGTCAATTTAAGTGACTATTTATTTTCTACTTAGGTTTTGTGTGTGTTTTGCTTTTATATAGTTTACATTATTGTTTGCACTTTTGGGTACAATTTGTGAAATAAGCCCTGGTTTAAACTCTTACTGTTCAAGAGCAGAGCACTGATGGCATTGTACCTGTGTGGATACCTGTGTGGATTTATTTTTAAGGGCCAAAGCAGGCAAAGCAAAACAGCATTTTTCTTATTTATTGTTCTTGAAGTTCAAGTTTAAAGTGTGTTTATTTAACCCTTTTAAGAATAAACGGGTCAGTTTCTCATACCAACCGTTGTGGATTATTCAACCTAACCTAATTAAGTTGGCTAGTTGTTCTTAAGAGTAAAACCTTTTTCAACATGAGTCTGACAACAAAATAAGTAAATATCTATAATACACGCTTGGATCGGTCGGTATCGGTATCGGCCGATACTAAAAGCTGCAATATCGGTATCGGATCGGGAGTGCAAAAAGCTGAATCAGGACATCCCTAATCAAAAGTCTGTAGTTCACTCAGTGTGATGATGTGCGTGACAGTGTGGGGCTGGAAACCTGTTCAGATCGCACATTCACACGCTCAGAACAAAAGCGGACATCGTGATGCTAATGATGTGATGAACAGAAGAGCCAATGGTCGTTTTGACTATGAAGAGCTGGATAAGCTGCGCTTATAGGTTTATGTCAGGTTGCTTAGCAACGGCCATTGTTTACTCAAGACATTTTTAATCATTACAAGAGTGCACACGCCCTGTTCTTACAGTAGGCTGTATCGATCTTAGAATTTATTAAAATAGAAAAAACAAGAAACACCAGGCCATATCAAAAGAAACAAATATTTGAGACACTGACAGCTTCAGGATGTGAGAGAGGAGGGACAATCTGATGAGGGAGAGATATCAATGATAACCATCATTTTCATCTGATCAATCGTCTTCATCTGAGGAGGAGGACAGCTTTGTTGAGTGTGCTATGATTGTGAGGTGTGTTCGTGTACTGTATGTAAGTGTGTGTGTTTGTGTGACGGAGAGAGGGAGACAGGTGCATCTTTTCCTGCTGAAGCTCCAATACCATTTAGTTTTGACGTCTCCTGTCTGAAACTTAATAAAGCTACCCTTGAAAATGATAAATGTCCTAAACTGAATTCTAAAAGGTTGTTTTTTTCAGGTCACGTCTTATGTGACTGCAAACACTGTTGCTCGTTCAAGCGTTAAAATGACCCAGCGGCACCTCCTTAAGAATCTTTCTAACTTCTCACGCCAAGTATGTGACAGGCTGGCAGGGTGTGCACCGCGGTGTTTCTCTATACTCAGGCTAATAAAGTCAGTCATCACTCAGTTAAAAAGTGAAGCTAAGCTTCACTTTTTAACTGGGATGATGCTTATGAGAAAAGCTTAGCTTCACTTTTTAACTGAGTGATGACTGACTTTATTAGCCTGAGTATGGAGAAACACCGCGGTGCACACCCTGCCAGCCTGTGAACGCGAACAGAGTGAATCTGTCTCAGTTAAATATCATGACTTTGTAAACACCAAATGACTTGCTTTAACGAATTTTCATTAGTTTATAATACAACAAATTGTAAAATTTCCATGACAGACAGACAGTGACAGATCAATGCGGCTGCGCGCAGCAGGCGCATTTCATATACAGAGCGTTGTGCAGTCCAAAAGTCAAAATAATAATAATAACAATAATAAAAATCTATGGAATCATTTCCAAAATTCAGAAGATGTTTTTGTCTAACGATATATTCAGCTTAAGTCCGCACTGGTTGGCGTTTAGTCTTTGAAAAACAACATTTTACTGAGGTTAAATAGAGTTTGCTCTCAGCTTTCACACATACTGGAAACAGTGACACACATGTAGCGGGGTGGTCTAACAGCTGTCTCAGAGCACCATAAATTACATTTATATAGTCACAATAATGTTATTGTACATTATTCATCTCTGTACCACTGAGGATAAAGTCAGCCTCTCAGACTAGTGATGCAACTGCAGCTTTGTTCTCACTGTAAATCGCTCAGTCCCCAGCCGTATTACTCATGCAGTTCTTTTGAGTAACAAAAAGCTGAAGGATATATTCTGACCTATGATATAGTCGCCTGATAATCATTAAATATGCTCTGTGTGGGAAGCTCTCTCCCTCATCATATATACCTACGATTACAGTAATAACTGGCGCTTCAACTTCCACACTCACTGCTTCTCCTGGTGGATAAACAGACCATGCAACTGGTTTCTACAAAATGAACTTATGGGTGTGACAAGTCAGCCCCGTGTTCTCTACGTCATCGCGGGGGATCTCATTAGTGCTACGAGCCCAGCCAGGTGACGACTGGGACCAAACGGAAATTTTAAGTGGCTCCATCTGTATATGGAGGAGCTGCACTGACACACAGAGAGGAGAGGCGCTGCAGCCGTGTGATAATAAATTACATCAAAACGTCGGAGCTTATCAATACTCTGCTCTTTAATAATTCAGCCGTTTAATACTGAATTTCAGTACCCTACGTCCGAAACACAGGGCGCTGTACAGTTGTTCGGATTTAAACGAGGCCTCGAGGCAAAAAAAATTGCCTCGAGGCATTTTAGTAATCGAATTACTCAAGTTACTTGAGGAATCGTTTCAGCCCTAATGTGAACCCAAAACACCACAGGCGGTTTTACCATATGGCATAGGGCAATTGCAGGCAATTATGTCTTTACCTATCGAGGACCATTTTTGTCGATATGATGGGAAAAAAAATAAGACCTATAAGTCAATGCAATGTGAATCCTTCTTGAAACAACAACTTATTATCTCAAAATAATGATTTAGTATCTCAAAATATTGAGTTAGTATTTCAAAATAATGAAAACATTTTCTGAAAATAATGACTTATTCATATAGGTCACGATTTTGAAATACTAACCCAATATTTTGAAATACTAAATCATTATTTTAAAATGCAAAATTATTATTATGAAACCATAAGTAATTATTTTGAAATACTAAATCATTTTTTGAAATAAATCTGTATTTACCACAAATTTCTATTGAGATAAATTGTTTTTATTATCAATCTGCACCGATTACAATTTTTTGGGCCAATACCTATTTCTGATTTGCAGAGTGCTTGGACGGCCAATACCGATTTTGGCCGATTCCAATTTCTTTTTTTCCAAACCACTTTACAGCACACAAGATATTGCAAAATTTTCTAACTTTCCTTTATTAGAACATTTTAACCAAGATACAACCAGCTTTTCAATAATAATGTCTTTGCTAAAACACACTCTACATAATAAATAATATATAACTTTTTGTCTACTATATCATCATCATATCATAGCATGTGCTATATTATTCTTAAGATTTAATTTTCATTCAGGGTAATGTGTGTTTTCTGGCTCCTATTTGCTACCGGCTGAGTACACAGGGTGCTTTTATTAATTGGTTAACGATCACAAATCGCCATGAATTCAAGCATGTCTGATTATGAATGCACTTAATACAATAACTTTTGACTCTACCATATTAATGAGACATGACACGCTGTCTGCCACCAGCTTTGTGTGGAAATACTTCAAAATATTAAACAATGAAGATGCAAACTGTGCGCTGCGCTGGATGGATAAAATCCAATGGACTTAGGTTTGCTGCAACTTTTACAATCTCAGATAAAATTCCAGGTGAAGCTCGAAGCTTCAAGATCACTGGATTTATACTTTATCCAAAACACGTCGGGGTGAAATACTGCATGTGATGGATTTACTGTCAGCAGCTGGTTGTGGCAAAAAGCGCCCCTCAGATGCCAACATCTCCAGTGAATGCATACAAAGCCCCAGACCAAGTGAGTGAGAGCTTTTTTTTTTTAGAGTTTTGCTTTTTAACTTTTAGTGATAATTAACTTTATTAAAGCTACAGTGCGTAACTTCTGTCGCCCCCTAGCGGAATTCTGCGTTATTATAACAATAAAGCCAGCACTTCCATATGACGTATGCCATAAGCAGGATTATGGTAAAATGCAACACCAAACTGAATGAGTGTAGCTCTCCACGCTCACGCTACACACGTGTACTGCTCACCACGGTACACAGAGTAACACTCGCTACACACCGTGTACTGCTTGCCACGGTACACAGAGTAACACTCGCTACACACTTTTTCTTTGTGGTAGGATCCACTTCTGAACTGTGTCTCGGCCGCTTCTTAGGGTCCTCTGCCATGTAGCTTTCTCTTTCTACCTGCGCTCTGCCTCTTGCTATGAGACTCTCCGCTCTTCCTCCCCCTCCCTTCTTGTTGTGAGGCAAAACGCGTCATTTCCTGTGCGCCAGCGCAGGAATGTCGCCGGTCGACAAGCAAAGCAAAAATTATATTGAAAAATATCGCGAGATGTTAGAGGAGCCGATCAGCAACGGACATTTACGGACATGTAGAAGTTACGCACTGTAGCTTTAAGCCTACGATGTTGAACATCGCAGTGCGTGCGGTGCGAGCCGTCTGCTCCGCTCAGCAGCAGCCTGTGGATGTGAACGAAATCTGGAACCCGTTTCAGCTCAATATCATGACTTTGAAAACACCAACTGACTTTTTTTTTAACAAATTTCGTTAGATTAAAATATGTAGAACTGTAAAATATCACTGCCATGAGGCTGTTCAGTCAGACAGTAACAGATCACAGGCTGAACTTGCCATTTCAACCTCCTGTGCAGCCGTAGAGAGGGTCAAGTTGCACGCAGCCTGCACAGTTTATTTAATGTTCATAATAATGTTGATTTATATTGAAATGGCGTTCTTCTTCCTCAATAACAATTATTAATACCAACAGAAAATACACTAAAGTGGTCAGGCTGAGAACCTACATACATCGGGATAGAGCGCCTCTGTTTCCAGAATAGAAAATTTTCGGGAAAATATTAATCCCTACGCCCACTACGTGCAAAAATAACTACAGAAAATAACAGTGAAACAGTACCGAACAAACAAACAAATGAACAAAGTCGGGATCAGCACCTTGGAAAGCGCTGCAGCATCAGCGCCTTGGAAGAGCACAGCGGTACCAAACACCTGGGGCAAAGCATGTTATAGCATGCTATTAATGTAATCATTAATTGTCGCATACTGGGCACTACTGAAAACAACATGCAGAATACAGTGTATACTGGTGTTGTACGCAGTAAGCAGTATGTGGTTTCAAATACAGCCGCAGTTGGCCCGCAGGCCGTAGTTTGGACACCTCTGGATTAGTCGTACCAAATGTTTTCGGTGTTGTTCCTCCACGCCCTATTTTAGCCTTGCAGGTGTCGCATACTGCAAACTTGTGATTTCCATACAACTGACATGGTGTAGGTCGCCAAAGCCGTGAGTTGCACATGTGCGTGTTTGTGCGCTGCTGATGTTATTGACTAGTGTCCGACCGATTATCGTTCACCGATTTATCGGGGCCCAATAGAACGGCTCCCGTTCAATTTATTTTGTCCAGTAGAGCGCGCTGAGCTCAGCTCACATTTCAGTCCCTCCCCCACTCTACTCTTCACCACATCACCAAATCTCACTGACTGGACCAGTACAGCAGCATCGCAAGACTTTTTCCCTCTTGCCACAAACAACGGTAAGTTAGTTCATGAAATAAGTAACTGTTAACATGATAACATCATTGGAACAATTATAAGCCACATTTCATTGCCCCTTTCAACATAAAAGTGTCCCCGGCCAAGATCCCTCGTGTATAATTAATAACTACGAGGCAACTTTACCATCGCAGATGTTGTCTCGTAGCATTACATGAGTGACGTTAGCAGAATGAAGGGATCAGTTCATGTTTAAGTAGCAAAAAAGTAAAAACAGCCCAACACATGACATGCCGCCGGTATAATTGTGGATTGGATTGTCCTGTGTTCATTTCCCTGTGTTTGTGAACGCGGTTTGCACAAAAGCACAGAAGGGTACAGTTTAATACAAATGCATGGTTAAAAGGATTGAACCCAAGAAAGCACTAGTCGCTCGGCTGCGCCCACACAGTACAATGCATTTACAGTAAAAATAATAAAGGATATCTAGACAGGTAACGACTAAAACAGTGATAGGAGAAGACATACAAAGCACAGGAGAGAAGAAGACAAGGAGGAGACCACTATTGTATTTCTTATGGATGTTAAAAAAAAAACAAAACTATTGCACAAATTGTGAGATGAAGTAACAGGACGATGAGGAAGATTACGGATTTGGGAATAATAACACCTGTGGATTATAACGTTTTAAATCTGAACTTTGAGCCTGACTGAACGCTGTGGAAAACGTGGAGTCAGGTAAGAAATATTTCTGTGGATATTTTAGCTGTGATGAGCTCTGGCTGAGGAGTCAGACGGTGTCTGCTGCTGTGGACTGATGTGAGCTTTAGGTGAACACTTTGAGGTCCGGGTGGTAATAGTGGTTGCGGTTCGTTTTGAATTTCTGACAGTCATATGGCTGCTATATTGTTTAAGAAAGCTCACATCAGATCATTCTTGTGCTGCAGTTGAAATCTGTCGGTTAGGAGACGTGTGTCGGCTCTTTTCGGCGCTGCTAGCCGGCGCAGCAGCAGTGGATTAAAACGGGCTGTTAGCTCGTGGCTTTAAACACTGTAAAAACGTATTTTTACATCCATAAGAAATACAATAGTGGTCTCCTCCTTGTCCTCTTCTCTCCTGTGCTTTGTATGTCTCCTCCTATCACTGTTTTAGTCGCTACCTGTCTAGATATCTTTTACTATTTTTACTGTAAATGTAGTGTACTGTGTGGGCGCAGCCGAACGCACCAATCACATGACGTCACATGCTAGGGTCAGGCAATATGGCGGCGCCCTTGCTACGAAATCTAAAACGGAGCTTCTTTTTTTCTCCTAAATGCTTACATTTATCATGTTTAATATGGTTTCATTCCAGCTCAAAAATTCACTATATCGGTTGCATATCGGTTATCGGTGATTGCCCCCCTCTAAAATCGGTTATCGTTATGGGGCCAAAAAATCCCTATCGGTCGGACACTTTTATTGACCTGGGCAGGTTGACATAAGGGCTGACATATCCCGCGAGGCATTGTGAGGGTTCAAGGACTGCTCACGCTTTGCAACGTGTTAGCATATAACCGAAAAGAAGAGGCAATGCCTTTGCTTAGTGTGTTTTTTTTTTTTTTTTTCTTTGCTGCCGCAGCGCGGTGGGAGTTTGACCGATAAATTGGTGCAAGTCTAGTTATTAACTATGGATATAGGTTATCCTGGCCATTCAAATTAATACAAAAATATGAATATTCCACGTTTTAGGATAACTTTCTCAGCACCCTGCAACAGTAACTCCAAGGGTCCCTACTGATGAATCAATTACATTGTTTCCATTCTTGAGACCATCAGCTTATACATACTTACCTTTCACAAAGTAGCCTACTAAGCAATGTATACTTTTAAATAGTTTTGTATCAAAACTTTTGTATTATGATTTGAGTTAACATGCAAATTTAATTTGGACAACTTCAGAGCAGATTAAGTCTTGAGGACCCCCTGTGATTTCTGGCATCCTCTAAGGGGGGCCCAGACCCCAGTTTGGGAACCAATGGTCTAAATCAGTGTTTCCTAAATTTTATTCCTGAAGACCCACTTTTTTAGGGCCCGAGCACCTCTGGTGCGAGGACCCTATTGTTTTCGCTCAGACTACCCAAAAAATATTTTTGGGGGCTTAAACATACTCAAAAACTCACCAAATTTGCCACACATGTCAGTCTTGGTGAAAATGTATGCGTCTATGTCTTTTTTTTGCCAAGGCATTTGGCCACATCCTCTAAACACAGGGTTTCTGCAGGTTTCAGTTAGTGAAATTTAAGACTTTTTATGACCTTTTAATGACCATTATGATTTAAATTCATGACCTACATTGATTAGTGAAAAAAAAAGATTAGCAAAAATTACGTCATTAAAGATTTACTTGAAACATTTATTTGTATTCATCACACATTTTACTCAAATTCATTTCATTAGTCACATTTTCACACATTCTAAGTTAGAGATGAGTTCGAATCGGGAAACATCGTTTGGAAAAGTTCAGCTATGTTTTCGTTCCCGCTGTAGGAGTGATGTTTTGTTACTGTATTCAACACCCAAAGGACCTCTGCTTTCAATGCGGCGGATGATCCAAACGCTAGGGGTGCAATGGATCAAAAAACTCACAGTTCGGATCATATCACGGTTTTGAGTCACGGATCGGATCATTTTTCGGATCAGCAAAAAAGAAAAAAATGGTGGGATTAGGGTTAAATTATTTTAAAAATGAATTTGGCTTTGATCTCTGTCTGTAATTATCACCATAGTTATGTAATGTAATAATAATGATAATAGTAATGATAATGGTAATATTAAAATCTTCAAACTTATACAGCAGACTACTGTTCTATGTATATACATACATTTAGATCATTATACACTGTACAGTATAACACACAACTACTTTGTAGTCTGGCTCAATGTCCCGCCTACAGCAGATCTGATTGGTTAGAAGTTACAAGTAATCAATCAGCACAGACACACTGTATCACAGACAGGGTGAGACAGCTGCACTGCACCGGTGATCAGAGAGGAGCTGTGTAGAAGTTAAGACAGCTGACATCTCCAAAGTTTCAATAATTATCACAGTCTTATGATCTGTTTCTTTGACGACAGCATAGTTACGTCAGTGAAAAAAATCAGTCGCTGTTCTCAGAGATGTGCTGCACGCAGCAGCATGTGTGTTTTCACCGCAACTCTGCATTGAGATTTCGGGTATTATAATTTAAACAAAAGTAACAGTGACAGTAAAACTATGTTGCTCACACGTAGACTGCAGATCACATGCGTGCCGAACCGTGGAAGGTGAACCGTACGAAACACGGATCAACAGCGATCCGTTGCACCTCTACCAAACGCACTGCCAGAATCCAGCGTTTTATTCGGACCTGCCGGAGGTAGTGCCGTCGATGTAGTAGGTCTACAAAACTGTATGATTGCCTGGGCCCGCTGCAGACTCCTCATAGCAACGGTATGCTTCTCAGACTTAGCATGCGACTGAATCAGAATCAGAATCAAAAATACTTTATTTATCCCTAAGGGGAAATTGTTGACGTTACAGGTGCTCCTTACAAGATCAAGAAAGATATATCGTATAGTGCAATTAGAAGTGAAATATAAAAAGTATAAAAATAAAAATATAGCGAGAAGTTAAAAAAAAAAATATATATATATATATATATATATATAACCTATCAAAAAGGGCTTTGATGCCCAAACTCGACAGCTCAAATAATTTTAAGACGTGACTAAACGTAATTTATGACCTTGTATCGAAAATCCCTACATATTTAAGACTTTTTAAGGCCTAAAATTTTTATTTTTAAATTTAAGACTTATTATGACCCCGCGGAAACCATGTAAACACTGCCATTACCGGCACGTTTCACTGACATGCACGAAAGTTGGTACATACATAGATCATGCCCAGACGCACAAAAAAAGTCTGTGGGAACCTATAGCCTAAACCTAACAGGAAGTCGGCCATTTTGAATTTTGTGGTCATTTTTGGCGTTTTCCACATGTTGTATTTTAACAAACTCCTCCTACAGGATTTATCATAATGACTTCAAAATCGCTGGCTACCATCTACACTGCCTCGTGATCAAAAGTTATCAAAAGATTGTGCTATTGTTGAAGGGCGCGCCCACTGCAGAGCATCAAATTTCTCGCCATGAAACACGAAATTGCTATAATGTTGGGATACATTGTCTGATCTTTACATGATTCATAATAATCCTGCCCTGAACACAGCTACACAACAAAATTCTGTGATAGTCTTAGCGCCCCCTACTGGTGACAGGAAGTGACATGTTTTAGACTTTGAGGTGCTGCTCCCAGCACGTTCACCATATCCAATTCAAATCTGGTCTGAAAGGCCTTAAGACCTTGGCGATGCTATATTATGAAGATTGTGACATATTGTCAGACAGCTTTGCCCTGACGGCGCGGCGAAGGTCAATGTTTCACCAAAACACAGGAAGTGGCCCTGACTTCAGCATTCTTGGTTGAATCTGCCTGAATCTTCGTTTTTGTTAAGGGTCCATGCCTGAACATATGATATGAGTTTGGCAGCAGCCCTCGCAGCACTTTTCACCGACATGCACGAAAATTGGTACGTATATAAATCAGAACCAGACGCACAAAAAAGTCTCTTGGACCCATAGGCTAAACCCAACAGGAAGTCGGACATTTTGGATTTTGTGGTCAATTTTGGTGTTTTGCATGCGTCGTATTTTAACAAACTCCTCCTACATGATTGATCAGAACGGCTTCAAAATGGCTGTGGAACATCTATACTACTTTGTGATAAAAAGTTATTAAAAGATTTTTCTTTCGTTTAAGGGTGTGGCTGTGACGTGGCGTTGAATTTTGATGTCTTGCCATGAAACACAAAACTGCTATAACTTTAGCATAAATGGTCCGATCTGCACCAAACTTCACATGTCTGATAATAGTCCCCCCTGAAATCATCTACATGACAATATTCTGTGAATGTCATAGCGCCCCCTGCTGACCACAGGAAATTACATGTTTTACACTGTGAGGTGCTGCTCGGAACACGTTGACCATATCCATCTCACATTTGGTCAGACAGGTCTTCAGACCCTGACAATGCTATATTGTGAAGATCATGACCTATTGTCAAACGGTGTAGCTCTGAGAGCGCAGCGATCTTTTGCTAAAACACAGGAAGTGGCCTTTACTTCAGTGTACTCAAATCTGCCTGAAATTTCAGATGTTGGTTAACGGTCCAGGCCTGAGTTTCGTCAATGGGCATGGCCAAATGTCTTGGCCACATCCTTTAAACAGCAGCCCCCGTGGCTCGTTTCACTGACATCCACGAAAATCGATACACACATGTACCACACCCAGACACACAAAAAAGTCTCTTGGACCCATAGGCTAAACCCAACAGGAAGTCTGCCATTTTGAATTTCGTAGTCAATTTTGGTGTTTTCTAGGCATCACATTTAAACAAACTCCTCCTACAGAAATAATCCAATTGACTTCAAAATGGGTGTGTGATCAAAAGTTACTAAAAGAATTGGTCAGCGTTGAACTGTGTGTCTGTAGCGTAACGGCAAGTTTGACCAAACTTCACATGTAAAAGTCCTGCCCGGAACACATCTACAAGACAATCAGGAGGCATAGTCATAGCGCCACCTAGTGGAAACGGGAGGTGACATCGAATTTCTTCCAGCGGGGTCCAAAGGCCATGAAAATTCAGAGCTATTTCAACCAGGACGAATATGGCCACGAGGCCGTGGCTGCGTGCATGCCGACTGGCGCGGTGTGCGAGGACCCGTTCAATGCTGCTTGCAGCTTTAATTAGTTTAACTGTTTTTATTTCCTCTTATCAGAAAAAAATCAGGGACATTTAAGCCTACTTCATAAATGTGACAAATAAGTGCCTTTAGGCAGAATTAACAGGCCCTTGTTTTTACTTCTCATCAGTAAAAAAGACAGTTAAACTGTCGTTAAAAAAAAGATGTTCTGCAGATATAAATCTTAAATTTGCAGAATTTCTTCCACTGTCTTCTATTTATTTGGGGACCCAAATAAAACCTCTTGTGACCCACCTGTGGGTCCCGACCCAGTCTCTGGTAAATGCTGGTCTAGATGCAGTGAGGGACTACGTTTGAGTGATAATGCCTACGTTAACACTTGCTATATTTGAGGGATTTCGGCACTGCTGACAGCGTGGTTTGTGTGTTTTCGTGCAGTGAACGTGTTTTTAGGCCGCTTCTGTAGCTGGGCGCTGAAAACTTAAAGTTATATGTATTTACTCTAAATTGAGAATATAGCTTTGATTGTACTGTCATCGCATCCCACGAAAACCTATTGAAGAGCCGTACTGTGTGATACACAAGGCCACAAAACAAGGGAGACATTACGTTACATTACATTCGTGTTGAACTTGTCACTACACAGAAGCCAAAGCTGTTAATTCACCTGTCCCTCCAGTGTGCTGTTTTCCACTCTCATTTTTTCAAGCAGGTCGCCAACATTCTTCAACGTTTTCAGGTCGCTCCCAACCTCTTTCTCAAGGAAATTCACAACATATTCCTGTACTTTCCCCGAATCTTCAGATAAAGAGTCGCTATCTTGATTGGTTATGTAAACAGGGTTTAAGAGAGAATCTGTCAATTTGTAAATACATTGCTCTGCTGCTGCGGGCGCCGCCATCTTTCCTCTTCAATGCCTTCAACAAACTGCTGTACGGGGGTGGGAGGGAGGCGCTAGTTGTCTGTACAGGGAGGAAGCGTTCGTTTACTGTCTGTGCGTGACCCGCGGGCGGTGTTGCTGCCTTCAGGCGTGGTTACATGCCATTATGTGCCCACATTTTAATTTATTTCTAGCCTGTGTATCCTCAGTGAAGAGAAGTTGATACTTGTGCTTTGCAATCTCTGTCTGTTGAAACGTGGGTCGTTGCAGGGTTGTTCCACCAACATTAAGGTTAACTACGGCGCACACTGGGAGAGAAAACAAGGCTATTGCTCACACCGGAGAGTCAAAACGTCATTGACGACACGTTAACAAATTCTCACTCTTTTTTTTTTTTTTTTTCAAGATTTCTTTATTTTCATGAAAGCTCAACTTCAACATTCAGTTTACAAATGTTTTTGGTTACACAAACTGGACCTGGTGCGCAAAATTAAGAGAAATGCAAAATGATTTTAAAAAATGTAAACACAAAATATCATTGCATTTATACAAAAATACATGAAAGCAAAATTTTCTTGAACACAATTTCGTAATTGTTGACTAAAAACAAATATAAGACAGAAAATCAAAGATTTGAGCTTGTTTTACATATAAGTATGTATGTAGACAGACAGACAGACAGACAGATAAACAGATAGATAGATAGATAGATTGACTGATTGATTGATGTACACATATATAGTGTATTTGTATTAATGTATGAAATAATATTCCCAATAAAATTATATTGCTTACATCATAAAGTGGACAACTTCACTGAGCCGATTATCTTAACAGATTTGGACTATCTTGTCATAACCATTTTTGTTTTCTTTAATGTATTGGTTTTTCCTGATACCCAAACCAACTTATTAAAATGTCAAAAAGGTATAATAGAAATAGAGTAGAATAGAATAGAACTGAAAAATTGAAAAATACACTACTGTCTACTATTTGCATGCAAATGGCAGAAATTTGTCTTTGCTTATGAGTGCAGAAAAAGGCAGGTACATTAATAACAGAACATATCACATCCAATCAAAACACATTAAAAACATATAGGGACAATATGAGCTACATTAAAAAGAGCACCAGGTGCTTGACGGTGGGGACTGAGTTGAGGTTAAGAGAAACAGTAAAAAGATGTAAAGTGCTGTGTGCTGAGGTAGTAAGCTGACATCAAAAGGTGCCTGTCCTTACTGATTAAGATATTTTATGGCAACAGGAATAATTGATTTTCTTTTCACATGGGGGACCCTGTACCTTTGCCCTGATGGCAGTAGCTGAAAGCAGCGACTTAGAGGAAGGCTGTGGTCATCTAAAATTTTGCATTGGACTGCGCTGCCATGGTGAGAGGACAGTTGGACAGTTTGCAGCCTGTAACTGTTCAGCCCAATGTAACTACTTTGGAAAGCTTTGTCTTGTTTTTGACACTTAGGTGCTAAAAGCAGGACACAATATTAAAATTGAGTATATTTTCAATTAGGAATTGGTACACTGTTTAAAGTGTATTGTCTGACATCAAATTTCCTTAGTTTACACGGCAGGAAGAGTCTTTGCTGTGCTTTTTTTGTAAATACTTTCCACATGGTCTGTAAAAGTAAGAGACTGGTCCAACACAGTCCCCAGATAACTTAAAGGAGTTCACTTGCTCCACCTCTTGGCCCTGAAGTGTCATTGGTTCAAATAGAGGGTTTGATGGGTTGTTCTTGTTACCTGGTAGACACATTTCTTTTGTCTTGGTTACATTCAGTAAAAGACGACTGTCATCAAACCACTTTATGAGTTCTGCAACATAGTTAAAATGCACATTTAATGACTACACTGATAAGATGTGCCACTAAGGCAATGTCATCTGCATACTTAACTAGTGTAAGATTCTCTGTATTGCACATAATTTCATTTGTGCACACTGAAAATAAAATTGTTGATAAAATAAAACTCCTGTGTTTAAAACAAGACTGTCAGACATAAAAACATTTATACTCTGGTCGGTTACATGGGAACTCTTTTATCCAGCAGATAATGGCTGAATCTACATGCAGATTAGAAAGGTGAGATAGCAAAATAAATGAGTAAACGAGAAATCATCTTTTCTATGACAGTTATGTCTATAATGTAACCCCCCATTATCAGTCATAATACTGGAGAGAATTAATGTTGCGGTTTGGCTTGAAATCCAAAAGAGGGCGCCAAACACCAATAAGAATATTCTATAGTCAGCAAAGGAGAGTCTGGCACTTATGCAACTTATTTCAAACCATGAGGAGCAGTGACAAAAAATATAAAGGACATCAGCTGAAGGGCACCAAATGAATGCAGTGTCCAAAAAACAATATTCCACAAAAAGGTTATCCAAAAATACAAATTAATGGTCAAAAGAGCTGTATTGACCCAAACTAGCTGTAAGTAGCCTCCTTACTTCACCACTGCTGACTAATCAGTCTTTTTTGTCGAACTTCTCAATTGCAATAGTAGGAGGCACACTTTCCCAAAGCCTGCTCAAATACTCACAATTAATCAAATACAGGAAATAATAATAAATGTAGAATTTGTGAACAACCTCACTAGTACAATACAACAATAATAACAGTAGTACAATACACTAGTAAAATATAACATGATGACTCTGGCTCTTACATCCCCTGTCCCATAATTGCATATTGAGCAAACATATCAGTTACTCATTACAAATTTAACCTTAAGAGCCAAACCCCCAGTTTCATTAAGTTCACATTGATGTCCCTTTTTTATAAATCTGCTTTATGAAGTAGACAAAGTGTGTCTATACGTCTCTCAAGTATGTTAGTCTTTGTCTTCATGAGAACCTTGCAGACATGCCCTTTTTTATCTGGCATAGTTTTTAAGACCCTGCCCATGACCCACAAATTGCAGGGCGCCATCTCATCCACAATGAGGATGATGTCATTTATTGCAAGGTTCTCTTTGGTTTGAGACCACTTTTGCCTTTCTTGAAGCAGCAGAAGACACTCTGCCATCAAATCTGCCATGTATTGTGTCTGCCTCCATCTTCGATGTGCATACAGATTTGCTCTTTGGAACAACCCTGCAGGTAAGAAGGGTTGTTTCGTCATCAGCAACAAATGGTTTAGGGTTAGTGGCTCAAGATAATTGGGGTCATCTGAAGCAGCTGTGAGATGGGTCTGGCATTAATGATCGCCTCAACCTCACATAGCACTGTTTGAAGACCCTCATCATCAAGTGTTTATTGCTTCAGCACTGAATTTAGCACCTTTTTTACAGTGCAGACCTGCCTCTCATAGACTCCACCATGATGAGAGCCACTAGGTGCTCTGAGTGCTAAACAAGAGAAATACACAATAGAAGTACACAATATCTTTTCACTGTACTATATCCTCTCTTTATTTCAGTAGGCCCAAAGTAATCCACACCTACATTATTGAAGGGTCATGAAGTGCTCTGTCTTGCAGAAGGTCAGACATATTTTGTTCTCTAGGTTTTCCATGTAGTTTGCTGCACACAACAGAATTGGAGAGTGGTTTCTGTATTGCAGAATGTGTCTTAGGCAGCCAGTACTTCTGACGTAGCTGTGACAGTATATAGTGTCTGCCACTATGTCCTGACTTCTCATGAATGTCGTGGAGAATTACACTTGCAATGTGCATGTCCTTGGAGAGAAGAGCAGGGTGTATGACTCCTTGGGCATAGCTGAATTGCATAGCCTGCCCCCAACTCTTAGTGTCCCATCTTGAAGGACAAGATCCAGCTTATAAATTGGACTGCTCCTTTTCACACAGGCTCCATGTTGCAAAGAGGAAACATCCTCTGGAAATATCTAGCTTGACTGAACTGAATGATTTCTTTCTCTGCTCTTTGTATGTCCTGCACAGTCAAAGGTGGCTTCTCACATTTTTTGGACTGTGACATTTTGAGCCGCAGTATCCATGCTGCTGCCCTCTTCAGCTTGTACCAGTTAGAATAGTGTTGAGTCCGTTTGTTTACAGGACTATTAGTCTCTGTTGACAGAATTACATTTACTATCACTGTTTTCCTGAGCTCAACATCATCATTGTCCATCTTTTTATGGTCAGGGCCTTTAGGCCACATTGGTTCTGGACTTTGGAAGAATGCTGGACCATTCATCCAACTGTCGTTCTTCAAGATGTCTTCTGCTTTTAACCCCTGTGAAGCACAGTCTGCAGGATTGACGGTGGTACTGACATACCTCCGCTGCAATGGTTTTGTGTTCTCTTGGATGACTGCCACTCTATTTATAACAAAAGTTTAAAATCTCTGAGTTTCTCTTGTAATATATAACAGAATTGTGGTGCTGTCCGTCCACAACTGGGACTCCTGCATATTAAGTTGCATCTCTTTTCTCAACATTTTGTCAATCTGGACAGCTACAGTGAGTTCCATTCTGGGGATTGTGGTCTGTTTTACAGGTGCAACTCGTGCCTTTCCCATAATGAAAGCACAATGGGAATTTCCTTCCTCATTTACAAGCCTAAGATATGACACTGTCCCATATCCTAGCTCGCTTGTATCAGAAAAATTATGCAGTGTCGCTGACCCAACGGGCCCAAGATCAGGTGGTTTGTTTTCCTTTTTTTCCCTGCAAACTCCTCCGGTATGTATTTGTCCCATCCAGGTTTCTTTTGACACATTTGTTGTAGAAGCATCGTCGGGAGGAGGGTGAGAGGTGTGAGTAAGCCAAGGGGGTCATAAATTGAACTCACCGCTGATAGAATTCCACGTCTTGTGATTGGCTTGCCTTTCACACTGATGGTGAGCATTAAAGTATCAGTGTCTGTGCACCATTGGACTCCAAGAGCCTTGTCAATGGGCAGGGCATCATGATTCAAGTCCAAATCTTGAACTCCTTAGCCTTCTCCTTTTCCGGGATTAATGCCAGCAGCTCACAACTGTTACTTGCCCACTTGGTTAAATGAAACCCACCAGTGGCACACAGGGCAGTTAATTCCATAACCATGGCACTAGCTTCTTTCTCAGTTGCTACAGCCTTCAAGCAGTCATCCACATAGAAATTTTTGAGTACAGTGTCTACTGTTTCTGGAGATGATCAGTTGTCCTCTGCTGTCTTTCTTAGAGTAAATGTTACAAAACTCAGTGAGAACATAGCTCCAAAAAGATGTACCATCATTTTGTACTCTTCAAGGTTTTCTGTTAGGTCTCCTTGAGGCCACCATAAAAATGTAAAAAAAAAATGTATGTCTTCCTCTGGCACCCTGACCTGATGGTACATTTCCTCAATGTCAGCTGTCTTTGCAACGTGGTCCTGCCTGAAATGTGTGAGGACACCAACAAGGGAGTTAGCTAAGTTGAGACCCTGTAGCAGTATGTCATTTAGTGAAGTGCCTTGAAAGGGGGCTACACAGTCAAAAGCCACATGCAACTTCTTTTTTCGAGGATGGTACACCCCATGATAGGGGATATACCAAATCCTGTCGTCTTGTCGTTTGCATTGTTGCTGAGATACCTTCACTGCATAGCCTTTCTCTATCGTGTCACTGATTCAGTCCTTGTATTCTTTATGGAACTCTGGGTTTTTTAGGAACCTTGTCTTAAGATTAAGTGCAGGTTGTTCAGCCACTCTTTTGTTATTTGGCATTGTGACAGGCTCCTTACTAACAGGAAGGTTGATGTAGTAATGAAGTTATGCACTGAGCGAGTCACCTTGTTCATGATTCTGTTGACGGTAACTCTTTGTTGCCTATCTGTCCTTGTGCAGGCATCTTTTGGTTCTGGGGGGCCACTTAATACCCAGCCAAGAGCTGTTTTCACAGCATACGGTCCTCCTTCCTGGCTGTTTATCACTTGCCAGGGCTCCATAGCTTTGTATGTGTTGTTCCCTATTAACAGTCCCACATCAGCGTTGATGTAAGGCAGTCTGACATCTCTCAAATATGGCCAGTTATCCACCTCTTTTTCCAGAGGAATGTTGATTTTGCTCACCAGTATGGTTTTTTGTGTGAAAACCTTTGGGAGATCCATAAAAGTGCACTCTTCAAAGCCACTCACTTCCAAGTCAGTCAACATGTGACTGTCAACAAAACCACTTTGATTCATGGTGGTCAGGAAGATTTTTGTTTTTCTGCCTGTAAGATTCAGTTGTCTAGCTAAATCTTCTGTACAAAATGTACCGGAGCTTCCTGGGTCCATGAAGGTGTAACTCTCTATCATTTTGGGACTTTTCTTTGCCTTAACCCAAACAGGTACAATGGCTAGGATGCTGTCACCCTCTCCCTGCCCCTGTGGATGTACTGTTTTCCTTGTGCACTGCTGCAAGAGCACTGGACACAGCCTGAGGTTCTGTCTCATCATTGCTTAATTGCATTAACAGCATTATAATAACAGCAGTGGCGGCTGGCCAATAGGGGGCACTCGGGCGCCGCCAATAGAAAAATCGCCCTGCCAGTGCGGCAGAGCAGCCAATTACCGACAAGACAATTCGACATAGCAACAGGAATTTATCCAATCAGCGTCGCCGAATCTGATGCCCAAAGGGCAATAAATATATCGCCCCACGCCAAGTGTGCCTGTGGGAGTAGGGTTGGATATTTGTGATGACAATGACAATGATGGATGACGCGGACAGTGGAAATATAAATTCAATATGGTCTCTTATCCAAAATCCATTTGAGAGGAGAACATTGGTGGAAAAACTCAAAGTAAAACAGCGAGGCCCAGATCAGCCTAACATCAAAATAAGCCAACAAGCCAGCGAGAAAGGTAAAGTTTATACAAGAGGCTTCTCTCGTAATTGGCACAGCAGGAAGGCTTGGCTAGCTGGGTGCAGTCATGTAAATGCTTTATATTGCTTCCCGTGTTTGCTCTTCAAAACAGCTGGGACAGATACAGCATGGACTGTTACAGGAGTAAGGGATATGAAACATTTATCTGAGAAGATAAAGAAACACGAGAGTACGAGGGCACATATGGAGAACACGGTCAAGCTAACGATGCTAGGCAGAGCTAACATCGCGACGCAACTGGATGAAGAGCACAGGCTTGGTGTGAGGAAGCACAATGAAGAGGTGGACAGGAACCGGCACATTTTGTCGAAGATAATAGACTGTATTAAATTCTGCGGGGTGTTTGAGCTGGCTTTGCGCGGCCACGATGAGACGGAATCTTCAGACAACCCCGGTGTGTTTAGGGGCTTAGTCGATCTGGTCGCATCGCTTGATACCGTGCTGGAGGAGCACCTGAAGACAGCGACAGTTTTCAAAGGCACCTCAAAGACCGTGCAGAACGAACTGCTGGACTGCATGTTGTCAGTACTCAAGACTCACATTCTCGAGGAAGTAAAAAGCGCAGATTATCTTGCTATTCAGGCTGATGAGACAACTGACATTTCCACCCGCTGCCAGTTGGTGCTTGTGCTAAGATACATTGACACTTGTCACAACATTCAAGAGCGTTTTTTCGAGTTCATCCCTCTTCAGAATGCTGCCGCGGACACGATCGCCACAGCGCTGTTGGAGAGGCTGAGCATCATCCTCCCTCCCGGACAGGAGAGTCAGCTGATCGCCCAGGCCTATGATGGGGCTGCAGTAATGAGGGGAGCCACAGGTGGAGTGCAGCGTAAGGTAAAGGATGTGTATGCAGGTGCACACTACATTCACTGCTATGCCCATCAGCTCAACCTCATCATGCAGCAGGCAACATCACACATCCCCAGAGTCAGGACTTTTTTTTCAGACCTTGGTGGATTTGCTGCATTCTTCTCCCGCTCATTCAAGCGAACCACTGTGCTTGACCAAATTGTGGCTCACAGACTTCCAGGGACTTCAACAACCAGATGGAACTTTTATAGCCGTGCTGTTAACACAGTGTTTGAACACAAGGATGACCTCATCAAGTGTTTCCAAACTATCAGAGACTCTGGTGACTTTGATCCAGTCACTGTCAGAGAGGCAGGGGGCTTTGTGAGAATGCTGGAGGAAGAAGATTTCTGCTTTCTCCTGGCCTTGTTTCACAAGATCCTGCCACATGTGGACATGCTGTTTAACCAGCTGCAGAAGAGGAACATCGACTCTGTCTACATCACAGGAGTCATCCAGACGTTCACCAACAGCATGCAAAAGATCAGGTGAATAATTATTTATCGTTATTGTAATAAAAGTCTCCAGTATGTTAGTTTTTGAAAGAGTGATTGTGGATGCTAACCTGTGTTTCTGATTAGGGACTCCATTCCTTCTCTGAGTGAGGAATACAGCGCATCTGTGCAGCAGCAGTCCACAAAGAGGAGGAAATCTGGACAGGGAGAACGACAGCAGTTGGCTTCAGAGGTAAGCTGCAATATTACAATCCTGTTTACAAGACACCCAGTAGGTGTTTTTACTTTCTTTTTTTTTTTTTAATTTATTGATATGTAAAATTACTATATGCTATATTTCTCTGTCTGCCGTCCTCAATTCCTGTGTAATAATAAGAGTTACACATTTGTTTTTATTATGCTATATTCTAATCACTGTGTAGCTACTGAGTAAGGCATACACTGATCTTGTAAGAGAATACTGATTACATTATTTTTTAATTTTTTTTTTTT
Source organism: Lutjanus argentimaculatus (assembly GCA_034769285.1). NCBI lineage: Eukaryota > Metazoa > Chordata > Actinopteri > Lutjaniformes > Lutjanidae > Lutjanus > Lutjanus argentimaculatus. The sequence continues at coordinate 8,334,595 of JAWZSL010000023.1, forward strand.
TTTTGGCAATAATTTATTCAATTAGCATTCAAAATCCACCCCCAACAAATACATAGAAGATTTGCCTCAGCAACAAGTAGATGAGGGATGAAGCTAATCGAAAAGGTGTAGGCTGAAGCTCAGGCTTATTTTGCCTACCCTTTTTACAAAACAACTTTAGCAAGGCAACTTTTTAGCTACATGGTCTGAGTTGCACCATAAGTCTTCAGAAAAAAAAAACAACAGAAAAAAACAAAACAAAACAAAACAAAAACAACAAATTTTCAACCATGTTACAGAAGTAAATCAATAAAGTTCCATACCAATAATACAAGCAAACACAGCCGAAAGTTTCAGTATTTTCATTATTACTCTTCTTCATGCCTGATTTATATATTTTCTTATTACTTTAGTTTCATACATGTTTTTAAATGAGGAAAGTGAACTGCATTCTGAGCCATGCCAAAGAGCGGTTCTCATTTACCAAGCACCTCATCAGTGCCACTCTGCTACATGGAGACTTGTTTGTGCAACACACTGCACAGTTCCCAGATGCAGCACTGGAAACTACCGTGGAGGCCTACCCCATGTTGAACAAAGCCAAGCTGAGAACAGAGCTATCCCTCATCTATGAGAACGACGAGTTCAAGGCCTGCAGTGGTGCACTGACTCTGTTCCAGTTTTTCTTGGAGAACAACCTTCAGGGCACGTTCACTGAGACTGTAAGTCTTCTCAAGATTCTGATACCACACCCATGACAACAGCAGAATCAGAAAGATGCTTCTCTACTTTAAAGAGAATCAAAACTTTCCTGAGGAACACCATGACGCAGGATCGCCTGAATGCTCTGGCCATGCTCTCCATGGAGAAAAAACTTGTCAGAAACATTCCTGACTTCAATAAGAGGGTCATTGAGCGCTTTGCCACACAGAAGGACAGAAGGGCAAAATTCCAGTACAAATAAGATGCGCGCGCACGCACACACACACACACACACACACACACACACACACACACACACACACACACACAGACGTGGACAAAATTATGGTACCCTTAACTTAATCTTAACTTAATATTTTGTTGCACAATGTTGTTGTTAAGCCAATCACTGCAGTCAGGTGATTTCTGTAACTCTCAGTGAGACTTCTGCACGTGTCGACTCCTGATGAGCAAACTGCTCCAGCTGTCTCAGGTGTGAAGGCTGTCCTTCTCCAGACTGCATGTTCCAGCTCCTTCCATAGATGTTCAGTAGGATTCAGATTAGGGCTCATTGGAGGCCACTTCAGAACAGTCCAGTGTGTTGTTCTTAGCCATTCTTCAGTGTGTAACTGTGTGTTTCAGGTCATTACCCTGTGTGATGACCCCTGACCTGTGACCTAGACCAAGCTTTCTGACACTGGGCAGCACATTTGGCTCCAGAACACCTTGATAGTCTTGAGATTTCACTGAACCCTCCACAGATTCAAGACACACTGTGCCAGGTGCAGCAAAGCAGCCCCAGAAAAGAACCAAGCCTGATCCATGTTTCACAGTAGGTACAGTAGTTCTTTTCTTTGTATGCTTCATTTTTCATCTGTGTACAATGAGCTGATGTGACTCCAGTGTTGTCTCTGTGTACTCTGTCCACAAAGCTTCTGGTAGAACGTCCTCTGGTCCCTGCTGATCCAAAACTGAAGCTTTTGATGTGACTTGACAAAAAGATGTGACTTGACAAAAAGCTTCAGTTTTCCAAAACTGAAGCTTTTGATGTGACTTGACAAAAAGATGTGACTTGACAAAAAGATGTGACTTGACAAAAAGCTTCAGTTTTGGATCAGCAGGGACCAGAGGACGTTCTCCCAGAAGCTTTGTGGACAGAATACACAGAGACAACACTGGAGTCACATCAGCTCATTGTACACAGATGAAAAATGAAGCATACAAAGAAAAGAACTACTGTACCTACTGTGAAACATGGATCAGGCTTGGTTCTTTTCTGGGGCTGCTTTGCTGCACCTGGCACAGCGTGTCTTGAATCTGTGGAGGGTTCAGTGAAATCTCAAGACTATCAAGGTGTTCTGGAGCCAAATGTGCTGCCCAGTGTCAGAAAGCCTGGTCTAGGTCACAGGTCAGGAGTCATCACACAGGGTAATGACCTGAAACACACAGTTACACACTGAAGAATGGCTAAGAACAACACACTGGACTGTTCTGAAGTGGCCTCCAATGAGCCCTAATCTGAATCCTACTGAACATCTGTGGAAGGAGCTGGAACATGCAGTCTGGAGAAGGACAGCCTTCACACCTGAGACAGCTGGAGCAGTTTGCTCATCAGGAGTCGACACGTGCAGAAGTCTCACTGAGAGTTACAGAAATCACCTGACTGCAGTGATTGGCTCAAAAGGTTGTGCAACAAAATATTAAGTTAAGGGTACCATCATGTTTGTCCAGGCCAGTTTCATATTCATACAAAGTACTCCTCAACAGAAGAGTACTGTCTGTCTGTATACACACACACATTCATTCCCTTGACCAGATTTTTCTTTGTATAAAGTTGAACTTAGCACAACACATCATCCAGCAATGTATTGCACTTAAGAAATTTCTGATATTTTGTCTAAGTAGTGTGTGTTTGCTTATATTATTGTATGTGTAATCTGCTCATCATTTTCTGGATTGTTCACTCAAATGTTGAAATTATCAAAATTGTTGCAGATTGTATTTTTCTTGATCTGCTAATTGAAAAATCAGTTAATTGTTGCAGTTCTGATCATATTAGTAACATTTAGCTTTATCATAAATTACTGTACAGTATTTTTCTATTCCAGTATTAATTTCTTAATATACTTAAAACATAATACTTGCGTCATCGATTTACCACTAATGCACTGTTTCATGTGCTCAGCTGTATATAAAAAGGTAAAAATGTGTAAAGTTTAATAAGTCATTTATTGCCAAAATTGTGGTTGTGCAATATGTTGTTTATGTTTTGTGCAAAAATGCCTCAAGTTATTAATATTGGCATTAAATAATTATTATTTCACAGAGCACTGATATCCTGCCGTTTCTGTTCAGTTGTGTTGGGATGGTTACTGAAACTGACTTGATATAGCACAGCCCCACCTAGAATATTTTTCACCAGCCGCCACTGAATAACAGCATTATTGTCCTCAGCTCTTGTGGAATGAAGAAGGGTTGGATGTCTCTGAAAGCAAACTTGACATGATATTTTTCTTTTACAGTCCTTGTTGAGATGTTCTTTCACAAGACAACTGAAACAGAACCCAGTCTTCCTCAAAAACTCAACTCTGTCCTTGTGAGGTTTTTCTCTTATAAAGCGACACATTTCCAAAGTGTGATTTTTTTTTTTTTTTTCACAGAACAGACATGGTTTAGAAAAGGCAGCATTGGGGTGCCCCTATAACTCAGTTGGTAGGGTGTGCACCCCATGTACTGACTCCCGCCTGTGGCTCATTTGCTGCATGTCGTCCCCTCTCTCTCTGCCCCCCTTCCTGTCATATCTTCAGCTATCCTATCCAAACAAAAGCACAAAATCATCTTTGAAAAAAAAAAAGAAGAAAAGGCAGCATTGAGAGGGGCATTTTCACTCTTGGGTTTAGGTGTCCGAATTGTAGGGTCCTCTGTACAGGTAAGGTCTGTTGCAAAGCTGCTTATTTTAAATCCATCTCCTTTTGCACTTTGATTGTTTGCTCTTTTCCCTTTTGTATAATGCAGTGTTTCTCAATCCTGGTACCCCTGCCCTGCATGTTTTAGACATCCTACAACCTATATATCAAAGTGCAATGACATTTCCCATGCAAGATACTGAACTCCAGTCAAGGCACCCTGTAAGAATGACAACACCATAAATCAACTCCTTTATCAATCCAGATGTCGCAAGAGCGACAGTGCAGATGAAATATAGTCTCATGGGAAAATTAGATTTCAGATACAAGGAAACCAAGATACATTCTGCTAAAGAATGAAACCTACAGACTGTTGCCCCCCTATGGCCTGTGATTGGCCAAAACATCAATAAAATATTTTTAAAGTATTAATTTTCTCAACACTAGGGGGGATTTATGAGACTGACCAGTGCTCTAAGACATCATTACTTCAAGTCATTAGTATCAACATATAAATCCACAATGCAACAGGTCGACAGCAAGGCCAGTTTAAATAATTATTCTGTTAATTGTGTTTAAACAGCCTGCAAACAATCAGTCAATGATACATCAGGAGGTGGTTTATTCAGCTAAAGAGAAAGATTATGTGCATATGAAAGTGTGTGTAATAGATAAGGCAGTCACATCAAGCTCACCTCTCCCACATACTAGAGGAGGCTGTCAAGGTTGGGTTCCCAGTACCCTGTTGATTGCTACATGTCATTCCCTTTGTCTCTCCACTTTCCTGTCACTCCTCAGCTGCACTATCTAAAAAAGATTTGATGGACAATGGCCTGGCAATAAAACAACTGGATAACTGCCATAAGATTTTGATTTACTTATTTGTAAATCCTGATTGGTGCAATGGAGTTACATGGCATCATCATCATCATGTGTTGTGTAAAAGAGAACATACTGTTTCATTTTGTGGGGAACCCTGAAGGCCTTCTATGTCTCCAGAGAAGGCCTAACATATCAGTATTTCAAATGCTATATTTAAATATATTATATTTTATTTCATTAATAGACTATTCTCCTCTAAATCTCTAATTCAGACCTAATTCAGAATTTTCTATCAACTTTGCTTAAGAAATGAAAGGGTTACTGGCCTGAAAACAGCAAATTAAGAGTCATCAAATCAGATTTTGTTGTTGTCTTTAGGCAGAGAAAGGTTCGCTCACTCATTGGTTAGGACTTCATCACTGGGATGGATGGATGGATGCCACAGCCAGTGTGTTTGTTTAGAAAGTGACAGGTGAATTAACCAATCACAGTGATTTACAGTGGGTGTGACCAATAATAATCCCCCTAAGCCTTCTCAAAGGCCAGCCATATCTTACTAAAGACGAAGCAGATGAGACCGACACTGTTGCCAGGTGGCGAACTTGATAGGTGGACTTTCGCAGAGTAGCGGAGCATCTGCAAAAGACTGTGTTATTGTGTAGACTGAAATTCGTCCATGAGTCTGTTAGAAAACAATTTTCAGACACTGAATCTTCTCTTTTAAAGCTACTTCTAACAGTGCAGCACAGCAGACAGAGCTGTGTTCGTAGATAGAAATAATATAACTGGAGATCTATGCTACATGTAACTGTGTGTGTGGTACTGAAACAATGACAAAAAGTCAGAATGATTCATATAGATTATTACAGCTCTTAATATCAAATACAAACTGAATTATAACTTATCCAGTCAATAGTAACAGAGTAAATGACATTATCTACTGTTTAATACGAGTTTAAATGCAGAAGACTCGAGAAAAAACATGACTTATTCTGCTATCGTTGGGCCTCATTCACAGTGCGTATGCACAGATTTGTGCTTAAACAGTGCGTACAAACATTTTACGCACAAATCTGGGATTCATCAACATTTTCTTACCTGAATTTGAATACTCAGCAAACAAATTTAGAACAATGGCAATGCATACACACAAATGATGACAGCCTGGCTGTCTTAGAAAATGTTGAAACATACCTTTTAACTAAATGTAAAGCATATCAAAACCACAGTCATTAAAAAAGCTTTATCAGAAGTCTTGGAAGTATTTTTATGGTTGATTTATTTGATTTTATTTTCCTTATTTTTATGGTTTTATCATAATTGTCATGATTATCTGTTTTTATGTTAAGCACTTTTGTTACATTTTATTACTGTATTGCGCTATATTATTATTATTATTGTTATTATTAGTACTAGTATTAGTAGTAGTAGTAGTAGTTAAGAAGTGTCAAAATTAAACAAGGCAGGTGGACCCAAAAGCAGACTTGGAACGCAGGTGGCAGAGTTCAAGTAAGGGATAATGCCCGACGAGTTGTCCATTATCAGAAATGAATGGACAACGCGGAGGCGTGAACCGTCCGATGCAAAGCGGCAGAAACACAGGGACGGAAACACAGGGACTAAATGCACAGAGAACTAATCAAACACAGGTGGACAAACAGGTGAAACAAATGACAATCAGAAGGGTGGGAAAAGGACAAAGACAGGAAGTAAAGACAAGACACATGAAGGAGGACCAAGACTACAAAATAAAACAGGAAATGACCAACAAAATCCAAAACCAGTAGACTAGTAGTAGTAGTAGTAGTAGTAGTAGTAGTAGTAGTAGTAGGTTAAAATCCTTGCTAGATGTCATCACTTTCACGCTCATTTTTTTTTAATCTTTGACAGGATTTTTCCAATAATTGCGGTGAGTCTCTGATCTTGGGCTGATAGATCAGGTGTTCCTTGTTCTCCACCTGCTTCCTTATTTTTCTTCTGGTCTGTTTTTCTTTTTAACACATCGACTTCAATGTCAAACCATTTCTTTTTCATCTGAGACACAGTCAGTTTCTCCTGGGACACAACACAATGTGCACCGCTTCGGTTATTGCAGATCAATTAGTTTTACTTTATTATGAGTCACAAAAGTAAATAAAACATTTGGCCTGACTGGGTTCTGTTGCAAGAACCGCTCCTATTAACAGATTTGTTCTTAAGTGGTGCATACGAATGATTTAAGAGAAATGTGGCATTTACCAATTTTCTCGTATTTTGAATTTTCTTTAAGATATGAACACAATTTATGAGTGGTCCCAACCTGTCGTAGAGTCATGTGCAGTCAGTCTGCTGGTATTCAAACCCACGTTTTTTCACAAATGACTGTATATTTCATTAGTTTGGAGACATTTTGGGTTTGAAAAATAAATTACACTTCATAATTATGTCGACATTATCCTGTTTGACTACATTTCAAATTATAATATTAAAGCTGCAAGCAGCGTTGAACGGGCCCTCGCACCCCCACGCAACTCGGACTGCCGGCAAGTCGGGGTGCTGGCGACCGCAGCCCCCACACCACTCGGGGCCTGCTGCGGCCGTGACCTTGTCGCCAGAGGCTGACTGGCAGACGAGGTGCTGAATTTTCACCCTCTTTGGATGCTGTAGGAAGCAATGCGGTGTTACTTTCTGTCTCCACAAGGTGGCGCTATGACTATGACTCCTGAGGGTCATGCAGATGTGTTCAGGCTGGGACTTTTATCATACTTGTCAAGTTTGGTGCACATGAGACCATTTATAGCAAAGTTATAGCCTTTTCCTGTTTCATGGGGTGACAGCGAGGTTGACCACAAAATTCAAAATGCCTGACTTCCTGTTGGGTTCAGCCTATGGGTCCAAGAGACTTTTCTGTGTGCCTGGGTCTGATACATATGTCTACCGATTTTCGTGCATATCGGTGATACGTCCTATTGCGGCTACTTTTAAGAATGGGCGTGACCAAGGCATGTAGCCACGCCCATTGACGGAATTTATGTCATATGTTCAGAGTTGGACTGTCAATAAACATGTGCAGTTTCAGGCAGATCTGACCAGGTGCAGTGCATTTAAAGCACCTTCCTGTGTTTTAGCGAAACGTCAACCTTCGCCACGCTCTCAGGGCAACGCCATTTGACGTGGCCTCAAGATCTTCACAATATAGCATCACCAAGGTCTGAAGACCTGTCTGAGTAGATTTGAGTTGGATATGGTCAACACGCTTGGAGCAGTACGTCAAACTCTAAAACATGTCATTTCCTGTCGCCAGCAGGTGGTGCTATGACTATCATGGAATATTGTCATGTGGCTGTGTTCAGGTTTGGACTATGATCACACATGAGAAGTTTTGTGCAGATTGGACCGTTTTTTCTAAATTTATAGCAATTTCCTGTCTCATGGCAAATCATCGAAATTCGCCGCCACCTGACGGCCATACCGTTCAACTGAGGCAAAATCTGTTGATAACTTTTACTCACAAGCTAGTGTAGAGGGTATCCAGCAATTTTGTAGCCGTTTTGATGAATACTGTAGGCAGGAACTCTTACAAGGCAATGCGTGCAAAACGCCAAAATTTACCACGAAATTCAAAATGGCCGACTTCCTGTTGGTTTTAGCCTATGGGTCCAAGAGACTTTTTTGTGCGTCCTGGAGTGATAGACGTGTGTACTGATTTTCGTGCGCCTCGGTGAAACGTGGCGCGGGGGCTGCAGTTTAAAGGGCGTGGTCAATGCGTTTGGCCACGCCCACTGACCAAACTCATATCACATGTCCAGGGCGGGACCTGTTACCAACGTGGGAAATGACTTGGCGATACGAAGTTATACACGAAAGTTAATGACAAAAACGTCGCTTTTTCGAAACGTCGACCTTCGCCATGCTCTGGGGGCGTTGCCCTTCGACGAAACATCACGATCTTCACGTCATAGAATTGCCAATTTGTTTTGGACTTACACACCAGATTTGAGTGAGATACGGGCAACATGCTCATAGCAACACCTCAAAGTGTAAAAAATGACATTTTCTGTCGCCACCAGGGGGCGCTGTGACAAGCGCAAACTATTGTCATTGAAATGTGTTCAGGGCGGGACTATTATGAAACGTAGTAAGTTTGGTGCAGATCCAAGCATGTATGCCAAAGTTATAGCAATTTCGTTTTTCATGGCGAGACATCAAAATTCGCCGCCACCTCACGGTCCACACCCTACAACGATAGCGCGATCTTTTTATAACTTTAGATCACAAAGTAGTGTAGATGGTAGACAGTGATTTTGAAGCCGTTCTGATTAGTCCTGTAGGAGGAGTTTGTTTAAAATATGACACGTGCGAAACGCCAAAAATGACCACGAAATTCAAAATGGCCGACTTCCTGTTGGGTTTAGCCTATGGGTCCAAGAGACTTTTTTGTGCGTTTGGGTGTGATACATGAATGTTCCGATTTTCGTGCATGTCGGTAAAATATGCCGCAGGGGCCGCTGTTTAAGGGGCGTGGCCTAGCCATTTTGCACCTCCCACCGCCGACAACTCTAATACACCTAAATTTACAGCACGACTGATGCGATTACCAAATTTGGTGAGTTTTTGAATATGTTAAAGTCCCCTCCAAAGCGATTTACTTTTGCCAGAATAATAATAATAATAATAATTCCTTGAAATTCAATAGGGTCCTCGCACCGGACGGTGCTCGGGCCCTAATAATCATAAATTTACATATAAAGCCTATCACCATTCATTCAATAATCTATTATTACCTGCTGTCAGGTGTATTGGCTGTATATCTGCATGTGAAGGTTCATGAAGTCTCTGTCCAAACGAATACCTAACTTATTCTAACTCTCTCCTCTTGCTGCAGTCACCAATCGGTCCTTACTGTGGTTGCGGTGAGTGGTGTTTTTTTTTTTTTTTTGTTTTTTTTTTTTTTTCTTCAGTAATTTTCATATTGAGACGTTTTCTCTTTATTTCAGTGACAGTCTGAACCTCCGGTAACACGGCATTAACAGCACTCACTTTACCCGTTTCTTTGCTTTAGCAGGTCTTTACCCACTAAACATTAGACGTCCGTCAGTCCAAGACCAATTATGGACGTCTACACGACATGCAAACTAGGTCCACTATTTGGACGCCTAACCATGACCCCACTTGGATGTCAATATGCAGTTCAACATTCGGACGTCGGACTAGGTAACTTTTTTCGACGTCATGTGGACGTCTAAGACAGGTGCAGGAAATTGGCATGATTAATGAATGTAATATTTTTTTATTTATGACAAATATCAACATTGTTGTTGTCAACATGATTAGTGAATATGAGTAAAAAAAATAGTAAGTTCAGCTCACTTGAAAAAAGGTAGAAAGTCGTTGCCTTAAACCAGACAACTTTCTCTCCCAAGTTATGTTTTCTTTCTGTCTACAAGTAATGATAACTTACAAGAGAGTTATACCTACTTAAGACTTGAGTGTTGTGGTTATAACTTCCTTGGTTTACTTCATACCATCTAGTAAAGCTTACCTGAAACAAAGTTGTATTTACTACTGTTAGATGAGTTACCCTTTCTTTAAGCTGTAAAGGGAACTTTATGTCTGTTAGTTCAGTTTACTTGCAGAATGTACAGTACACATGAATTATAATTGCTGAGTACCAATAACTTGAACAGCCAGTACTGATGTTAAAATTATTTTTTTAACATCAGTACAAGCACAACAAAGAATTCAGGCTTCAGATTTTTTTATTGTCAAAAATATACAGGCCAGATGTTTCTTCAACACAAAAAACAACATCATCTCAGACAATCTAACACCATGAATTAATGTTTTTGGAACAGGAGTTCATACACATTTCTAGAGAGACAATGAAACATGCATACACAGGCTGTAACTCATGTTTGATACACATGCACAATTATTTTCCATTAGTAAGTTTCTACTTATTATGATTTTGCCTTTTTTTGCCCCTACTAGCAGTTAATGTAACTGTATCTGTCAACATAGGAAATACTATTCATCATAGAGGGGGGGGAGAGAGAGAGAGGGAGAGAGAGAGAGAGAGAGAGAGAGAGAGAGAGAGAGAGGGAGAGAGAGAGAGAGAGCGCAATACTGTTAATCACAAAGGGAAGAGAGAGAGAGCATTTCCAAAATGACATACTACTACTGACAGGAAACAACTATGTAGTATGCAATATTAAAAGGAATCTCCAGTACACCATGTCATGTTACTACATCCCAAGGTACAATGCAAGATGTACACTATACTAGGCTAGCATGTAGGGTAGTAGGCAATTTCAGAAATAGACTTTGTGAGAATCAATGACGATACCACTTGAAATGATGATGGGGACCATGCATGGATCATGGTACACAGTATTTGCATGCAGAGGTTGGCTGTCTTCAGGGACTGCAGTCAATATCCCGCTTGACCTGCATGAGGCTGGGGACATCTGAATCCTTCAAATGAAAAACATAGGTTGATATTGCCAGGAATTTGGGCCCCATAAAAAATAATTGGGCATTGGGCCCCCCCTGCGCAGCTGTTATCACCACATCTCTAGGACCTAACTGACCCATTAAAAGCTTTACATAACTCCAACTTTGAAGGCTTGCAACTGTCTTGCTTCTTGTAGTTCAATACTACCAGTACAATATTTACTGCTAGTGAGTTGTACATGCAACAGTCTGCATACAGTATGCAATTCACTATTTGATGCAAGAGAACATAAACAATGTGCTGAAGGCCATCTTTTACACTCTCAATGTAACTTTTATTGCAAAATTCCATGTTATCAATAACTTGTCATTCAACATCCTTTTCATCACTTTGTCTTCGTCCATGCATCTCTCATTTTCTTCATCCTCATCATCTGCACTCTTTCCCTTCTTCCTCCACTTCCACACTTCTTCCTCACCAAACCTGAAAGGGCCCTGGCTCTGTAGGATGTACATGATGCATGTGATATTTACGGTATATATATTAAAATATGCCATAGACCAATAAATGAACAACACTAAATCCTACAGAACATTGACTCAAATTACCTACAGTTCTGAATCACCACCATAAGATTACATACATTAGATACATGTTTTTTGTTTGTGTGGTGTGTGTGTGTGTGTGTGTGTGTGTGTGTGTGTGTTGTGCTCAAATAAATTGCCCTTCATGGGAATAATAAAGTCTGTACCTATAGATGTCATTTAACGGCCATAATTCAATCTAAATGAAAGCATCTAACTGGATTATTTTAACACTGCCTGTAACTCTAATACACTTGACACTGGAAACACCACTTGTAGCTTCAAAAATTGACTAAGCCAGTCACCTGTGTGCAAGACAGCAGCTGTTAGCATGTAAAGGCAGATTTCAAATGGCTGTCAAAAATTCAGTTATTGAGACAAAAATCCCAAAATACACAAATTGCATCTAGACAGCATGGAGATGTTGGTCATTATTTTTTAACAATGATTTATTGGCTCCAAAAGTGAAAAACTGATGTTTAAAAATGCCATTTTTGCATTGACTCCAATTGTTCGCATGAGAATGAAATTCAAAATACTGTAAAAAATTCAGTTTTTCAGATAAAATTCTGATATTTTCCAAACATCATCTACCATGACTCCAAAATGTTGTCATTTTTTTTCATGAACATTGAAAATGTATTTAGCAAGAATTTGCAAGTATATGTTTATAATACCATTTACAGTCAAACATTTTGATGCACTGTAGGCTCAATTTTTGATAAATCAAAAATCTGTGTGGATTGTTTGTGTAGGACAGTCTGAAGATGCTCTGTTGCAAGTTTGGTGCCAATTGAGCAAAAATTGTGGGAGGAGTTAGGTTTAATAAGTTTTACAGTTTTTGAAAAAAACAGAGTGATGGACTTCATAATTTGCAATAGGTTTAAACATACAAAAGTTTCTTCAGTATTGGGGCTACATTTTGGTGAAAGTTGTAAATCTGTAGCACATATGGTTGATTTGTTATGAATTTTCAAAATTTTGAACTTTAGAGGCTTGTGTAGCGCCACCATCAGGACTATTGGCCTGTTTTTGCAGCTGAGGCAATCTGACATGGGACTGGACCTTTGTGCAAAGTTTGGTCATTTTTCGTGCATGGGAAGTAGGATTTCCTCGGAAGAAGAAGAAAGAAAGAAGAACATGCAGGATTACAATAGGGTCCTGGCAGCTTAGGCTGCCCGGCCCCTAATTAAAACTTGGCCAGAGGGAGCTCTTTCCCAGCTGCAGGACTGCTTTGATCATACTGCATGGGATCTATTCAACCAAGGTGATCTGGAGGAGTACACAGAGACTGTCCTATTTTATATCAAACACTGTGCCGATACCGTAGCTGTGGAGAAACGCATCCGGTCACTTCCTAATCAGAAACCCTGGATGTCAAGAGAGGTCCAGATTCTCCCTAGAAAACGCGACAGCGCCTTCAGGTCAGGTGATAAGCCACTTTATAGCACAGCTAGGGCTGACCTGAGGAGAGGCATAAAGAGTGCTAAAGAGGCCTACAGGAGAAGAATCGAGGACCACCTCATGGACAACAACCCGCGAACGATGTGGCAGGGACTTCAGCACCTTACGAACTATAAAGGCAGCACCAACACCCCTGCAAATGCAGACACCCGGCTGGCCGAGAAGCTGAACAGCTTCTTCTCCAGATTCGAGGTCAAAACACCTGCAGCAGACTCACTGCCCCCACCAGCAGCTAACCATCACACAGTCATCCTACAGGAATATGAAGTGAGGCGTGTGCTGAGGTCTGTCAACCCCAGGAAAGCTGCTGGCCCAGACGGTATACCTAGCAAAGTGCTTCAGGCCTGTGCTGACCAGCTCACAGAGGTCTTCACGAAGATCTTCAACATCTCCCTGTTACAAACCACCATGCTATCCTGCTTAAAATCAGCAACAATCATTCCCATCCCTAAAAAGCCAGTCTCAGTGTATCTCAACAACTTCAGACGTGTAGCACTCACACCAGTGATCATGAAGTGCTTTGAGAGACTCGTTCTCTGTCACATCAGAGACAGCCTACCACCCACCTTCGATCCACACCAGTTTGTCTACCGTGCTAATCGGTCCACTGAAGAGGCCATCGCCATAGCAACACATACCGCACTGAGCCACCTGGAACACAGTGGAAACTATGTAAGGATGCTCTTCATAGACTATAGCTCAGCATTTAATACAATTATCCTGGACACTCTCACAAGCAAACTACTTGCCTCCCCCATCTGCACCTGGATCAGAGACTTTCTCACCAACCGTTCACAGACTGTTAAACTTGGCCCGTACCTCTCCTCCACCACCACAATCAGCACTGGGGCACCACAAGGTTGTGTGCTGAGTCCATTACTCTACTCCCTGTACACATATGATTGTGTACCGGCACACCCCACCAACACCATCATCAAATTCGCCGATGACACGACCATCATTGGACTCATCTCAGGGGGCGACGAGTCTGCCTACAGAGATGAGATCCACAGGCTGACTGTGTGGTGTTCAGCGAACAACCTCTCACTGAACACCACAAAAACCAAGGAAATCATAATTGACTTCAGGAGGAAACACATCACAGACCTGGCCCCGCTCTACATTGGAAGGTCCTGTGTGGACTGCGTTGATACCTTCAAGTTTCTGGGAGTATTAATCTCAGATGACCTCTCCTGGTCTGCCAACACAATGGCAACAGTTAAAAAGGCACAGCAGAGACTCCACTTCCTGAGGGTACTTAGGAGGAGCAACCTGGAGAGGAAGCTGCTGGTGGCCTTTTACCGGGCAGCCATCGAGAGCATCCTGACCTATAACATCTCGGTCTGGTACGCTGGCTGCTCAGCCGCGGACAAGAAAGCTCTGCAGAGGGTAGTGAGGACAGCTCAAAAGATCATTGGCAGCTCACTGCCCTCCCTAGAGGACATTGCCACCTCCCGCTACCTCAGCAGAGCAAACAAAATCACCAAGGATTCCTCACATCCTGGACACCACCTGTTTCATCTGCTGCCCTCCGGCAGGCGCTACAGGACTGCCAAGGCACGCACTTCCAGACTAAGAGACAGTTTTTTTCCTGTGGCCATTAGTACACTGACCTTTAATAAGCCCTGATCAGCACCAGCCTACTCCCCATCCCACACATTACATGCCTTCAGTCTCACATGAGATCTTCATACCTGTGCAATATATTTATACACTTTTTTCTTTTTTTTTTTTTTTATTTATACTGCACTCATATTTTATATATTTATTCTCAGGAACACTCCTTGCACTTTTAATATTGTTATCTGTTGTGTTGTCTTGTCTTTGTTTAAATTTTGCTGTCTTTGCTGTCTTTTATTATGCACCAAGCAGAGTTGTATCTCCAATTTCGTTGTTCGATTTGCCACAATGACAATAAAGACTTATCTTATCTCATTGCTGCAGGAATTCCTTGTGTCAGCTCATTTCTCTTGGATTACATGCATATGGTCTGCTTGGGAGTAGTTAGACGCCTGTTAATTTACTTGACTCGTGGCCCAAAAATCTGTTGTTTATCTGTGAGGGAAAAGGATGCAATTTCTCAAAAACTAATAGCACTGAGAGGAAAGATGCCAAGTGAATTTGTTCGGCAACCGCAGGGTTTACATGAACTAGATAGGTGGAAAGCCACAGAGCTACGGTAGTTTTTGCTATACACAGGACCTATGGTATTAAAAACTGTGCTGTCCCCTGGAAGATACAAACATTTCTTGTGCTTGACAGTAGCCATGTCGATAATGCTGGAGTCAGATGAGAGGATTCAAGGAATCTCCAATATGCTCATGAACTAATCAAATACTTTGTCATATGCTGTGCTGACCTGTATGGCAAGACCTTTCCTGTATACAATGTACATGGACTAATTCATCTCCATGCAGATGCCAGACACTTAAACTGTTCCTTAATTGACATTGCCTGTTTTCCATTTGAAAACTACCTGCAACAAATCAAGAGACACGTGAGGAGTGGAAGAAGTCCCCTGGAACAAGTCACCAGACGTTTGTCAGAAATCGAACATTCAGAAGTGAATGAGAGCAAAATGCACCCTAAAGTGTTTGCTTCTGTTAAAGAAAGGGACAGTTGTTTTCTCTAGAGAGACGACAGATTTGCTTTTGTTTGACAGAAAAATGCAGATGGTACCTTTGTTTGTGAAATCCTGCACCAGCATCACACCATTATTTCACCAACCATGTAGCTCTGGACTTCTGAATAGAGTATGCATAGGAAATGGTCAGGTCAGGATGAAAAATGAACTACTGCGTGAAAGGAATCTGTTCCGCAAGGTGGCCTGCCTCCCACAAGAAACTGGTGGTTTTGTCCTCAAACCCCTTCACCATGATCTGGAACACAAATATTAAAGGTTGAATTTTCTTATTCTTTTAGCTAGATTCCAGCAGGTGTCATCACAGTGGATTGCCTGTTTTCATCTGTGTGTTTTCTGCATCTTCCTCAGTCTGCCACCTGCATGTCCTTTCTCACCGCATCTATAAACCTCCCCTGGCCTCCCTCTCTCTTCTTGCCACAACATCCTTCTCCCAATGTAACCCTTATCCCCCTTCCACACATGTCCAAACCCTCTCAACCTCACCTCTCTTGCTTTATCCACCAACTTAAACTGAGCTGACCCTCTAATGTAGTCAGTGAGCTTGTCACTCCTAATAAGAATTGTTGCATGTTAATTTCTACCTCCAGCTCCAAGTTTTCTCTTCTAAAGCCCTATTCGCACAGGATTAGTATTACCTGGAAACCTTTGGTAATTTGTGCCAGACATGCGCCATGTCTGTAATTTGTAAAGTAAAAATTCCACCGCATATTACCTACCATATTTCGCCAAACACAGACGTCCCGTGATAATACCAGTCCCGTGCGAATCTGTATCTCAGTGATTGGGCGGTGTTTGTTATTTTTATTGCGTGCCGTTTTCTATCTTTTTCCAGGTTGAGTAATGGAGGCTGCAGTTGAAATTATGAATGGCAGTTTTGAAAGTATTTTAGGTGCAAATAGTGTCTCTCGGCGAATTATATGGAGACCCATCCGCAGAAAGAGATCCACCAAAAGGGCGAAATTTCGCAGGACATTGACGTGGATGACATGTGTAACAGCATGCGGTAAGGAACATTTTAGATAATATTATCAAGCTATTAATTAGCTATAAGCTAATTAGCTATATACCTCCCTGAAAATGTGAGCAATATTGACCGCTATCTGGTTTCTAGTACTTTAAAAATTGTGGTCCATGACAGTGTGCCTATCAAGGCTACTTTTAAATGTAATACTTACATCATATCCGGGCCTTAATGTCAGTAAATTCGAGTAATATGCAGACTTCGCTTATCCTGTGCAAATGCGCCACAAGAAACACAGAGGTGGTGGTGGTGGGGGGGATAGGGCTTAACATGATAACTGGTGATTTGTTGAATAGGGTTCATGTCATTTTCTATGCTATTTCACCAATAATTCGTTTTGTATAAGACTGTCTGCTACAGTGGTTCTCAAAATGGGTTCCAGGGACCCTCAAGATTCCTTCATTGGGTTCTAAATTGGACGCTTACAGGTCTGTAACTTTGTACAAATGTACAAATGGAACCTAATGGAACCATAAGGGTCCATTTGGTTCCAGTTGTACATTCAGAGTTATGAGGGTCTTTGAAATGAAATGAAAGTTTGAGAACCACTGGTCTACTCAATGTGTAAGCTAAATAAAAACGTTAAGAACTTCAAGTAACATGCATATGCTGTCCTTTCCAGGTCATGTACCCGAGGACTGTTTGGAGGGAGGGTGAACTAGAGGAGGAAGGTGTAGTTCCTGACAAGTTTTGTTTTGATGAATAGAAAATTAAATATATTTCCAAGTCAAAATATTGCTTAAGAAATGTTTTTTAAAATTGAATTGTCTAACTTCTAGATAAGCATCATGAATGCGACAACTACAACCTGACCAGTCAGGCGGAGGAGGAGGAGGAGAATGAGGAGGAGGTGGTTAGATCGACAAGGAACCGCACTAAAAAAGGAACTCCGGAGGGTTTTGTAAGAAATGGTATGTTTCTCATTCTCAAGTAATTAATACATTTGTAAATATAAAATCAGACACAAACTGGGCCTCAAATTTTAGACATCAATGTTTATAAACATTTTTTGCAGAATTGACAGATTCAGATGATGAGGAGGAGAGTGTCAGGGGTAATTGTTTTCTATAATGAATTTATAATTCCAGTTAAAAAAATCAATCAAATTCTTTAGTAAAATTATGCTTTTCTAAGACTATATTTTTGGAGATGGATATGCTTATTTTTACTTTCTTAAATCTGTATAGGTGTCAATCTGCCCAACTACCCTATTGCACCAAGGAAGCTGCAGCCCATTCAGGACACCAACATGTTACATAATGCTTGCGAGTACTAATGACAACTTATGAAGCATGGTAAAGTGTTGTGTATACACAACATGATAGTTACAGGCTGATTGATGTGTTTCAGCCTCTTCAGCTTCAGAAAATGAAGTGAATGAAATGTCCCCTCCTCGTGAGTATTTTCTTCTCCCCTTGCATCAACCATCCCACTGCACACAGTTTAAGTCCATTTAGGGCAAGGTGTTGGTTCACTGCTTGTGAATTAAGTAAGGTAATGATTTCTTATATATATATATATGTATATATATATATACACACACACACACACATATATATATATATATATATATTATATATATATATGTATATATGTATAATTAATACATCATGAGCAGATTCAAGACGGGTAGTTTTCACTGCTTGTGAATTAAGCATGGTAATGACTTAAGTATTCACAACATTGTAGTTACAGGCTGCTTCATGTGTTTCAGACTCTGGAAAATTGTCTCACCCAGTGAAGCATGCTGACAGATCTCGGGGCAGGGAGATGACCGCTCCACGAGAGTATAATTACATTTCCAGTTGCACCAGCCATCCCACTGCACAAACTTAAAGCAACTCTTACCTTTCTGGCATGTTAAACAGCGCTTTGAACATGAACAACTCCACCTCCCTCCAAAGTTCCACCCTCTTCCCCCTGCCTGACCTCTGACTGACTCATGTGTTTCAGACTCTGTAAATCAAACCCTGGATAACCTTGTGGAAGCCTTCTCTAGCCCGGGGAAGCATGCTGCCGGATCTCAGTGCAGGGAAGTGCCCAGTGAGTATTCTCTGATGGTTCGAGGCACACCCCCAGGTCCAGACATGATGGGTCACGCCATAGTGATGGTTCGAGGCACACCCCCAGGTCCAGACATGACGGATCACGCCATAGTGATGGTTCGAGGCACACCCCCAGGTCCAGACATGATGGGTCACGCCATAGTGATGCCGCCAGATGTGATGACAGATGACGTAGTGATGCCTCTAGGCCCCCTGCCAGGTCCAGACACAAGGAAAGATCACAGCACGGTGATCTCACCAGCCCTCCTTATGACAGCTCAAGGCATGGTGAGTTGTTTAAAGAACGCGATTTTCATCAAAGCACTTTGTGAGTAGTATGGATGTACTCCTAATTGTTAGAATATTAGATATATTTCTCTTATAATGCGGCCCAAATCTGTTGAAAGTTTTGTCATTTGCCAATTTCTAAAACAGACTTTCTGTGGTGCAGATGCAGTGACTGAGAATGGAAGAAGGACATTTCCATTGCCTTGGGATGGTAAGTATTGATGCATTGGCATTGTGAGATGACAGGACACTGAGCAAGAGAGAGACACTTTTAATAGTACCACCACCTCTCTTCCTTCTTCCTCTACTGTTCTCTGTGTTGAGTGGCTTGTTATTCTACCGTCTACAGATGGAAATTAGCATTTTTGCTACAATCCGGCATGTTTACATATTTGTATGTTCATTAATGTGCACTGTCCCATTCAAAAAAACAAATAAATACAAAATATAAATACAAATTGTAAAGTGGTTTCTATCATGTCACATGATAACATTTGTTTGAATTTTGTTTTTCTTTGTCCAACACCATCTACTGTATTAATAACAAACACTGAAGCTGATTACAAAAACAATTGTGACCCAGCTAGCTAGCCTTGCTATTCTAATTGGAGGAAATCATCGTAATCAACAAATGTGTTTATTTATTTCAGTCTACCAGAAAAGGGTCTTGATCATACTGGTCGACCTCCAAAATCACCTTAAACAAGCACAACCTGCCTCTTCAGCCGTGCACATTGAGAGGATAGAGACCATAGAGGATTTCAAGAGAGAGGAGCAACACTTCTGTGATGCACAAGCCTTTGATACCCTGGTAGGTATTACAAGTCTGGAAGTAATGGATAGCCTAGCATAACACAAAACAATGCACTCGCACACTGTTAGGTTCCACCGGGGAGTGTCAGTTAACTTTATTGTGGACTTATTCCAACAGGTGCTGCAAATTTCAAAAATCGGAGGGAAGAACACCAAGGACTTTGTCGACACAGTCCTGTGTGGACTGTGTCCACACAGTCCTTGACAGGTATGTTCCTACATACAGTACGTATAATAATAGGTGATAATTAAGCAAAAATACAATTTCACAACACAATGCATTGTGAGCTTATAGACCAGCTGCACTGTAATAAGTAACCTATAGAATTTACCCAATAAATCTGAGGTAACAATTTGCATCTACTTTTTTTGGGTAGATTTAATTCCATATATTGAGTATAAAATAACTGAAATAAAAAGCTATGAAATACTTAAATAAATTGGGTTACATTTACCTCACATTTATGTATATATTCAACAGCTACTTACTCAATAAAATTGGGTAAAATTATCTCTTAATTGCTAGTAGGTAATACCTGATAATTACCAATAAAAGTTAATTAATATCAGTTAGTAACCATTACTTATTCAGATAAGGTAAGATTTACCCCCCAAAAAAGGCTTTCAGATGGTTATCATCTCAATGTTTTTAATCCATAAAATCATCACACACAAAAAAAAACACAGAGTAAAGTGCAATACAACAGCTTCACACAACATTTCAACACATCGATTGATCACCTATAAAGGTAAATAAATGACATTGTAACATAACAAGTGTTGCAATAATAATTTTACCACCATCAAATATTATATTATAAATGAAGCTACGTCTTTTAAAGATCATCTGCTAAACTATTTGACACCAGGTCCACACATACACAGGTTTTTTTTTTTAAAGCAGCGCTTTAAAACCAAATTTCCATCCAGACGAGCATTTTAGCAGCGTTTTAGTCCTAATATGTCTGAAGCATATCACATAAAAAAATGGCTTACATGCACATTCCATTATAAACAAGGAGACTAATGAAGCAGAGAAACATGATTGCTGCTCACCAATAATGATTTTGTTACTGAAACAACAGCATACGTGTTTGTCTCTTTTTCCATCAGTGTACTTCTAACGCCCATCTTTGTTAATGTACAGACTCAGATACTTCGCAATGTCAAAACACAAAACACATCACCATACACGCTCATACTCTACCAGTTGGCTGTCTTTAAATTAAAATATCGGCACATATAATGCGATGAGGTGAGGGGTAGGGATTCATATTTTCCCAAAAATGACACATTTCGAGGAAATGACCACTTTAGTCTATTATCTGGTGGTATTACTAATTATTACTGAGGCGGAAGAACACGATTTCAACATTAATCAACATTATAATTAACATATATAAACTGCACATGCTGTGTGTAGCTTGACCTTCGCTGCAGCTGCATGTGAGGATGAAATGCCAAATTCACTGTCTGTGGTCTCTTATTGTTTGACTGAATAGGCTCATGGAAGTAATATTTTACAATTCATCATATTTAAAACTAACAAAATTTGTTAAATCAAGTCATTTGGTGTTTTTAAAGTCATGATATTGAGCTGAACAAGATTCCATATTCCGTTCGCGTTCACATGCGGCTGCTGAGCACAGCAGATGGCTCGCACCGTGCGCGCTTCACTGTTCAACATAGTTGGCTTAATAAAGTTTATGATCACTCAATGTTAAAAAGTAAAAATCTAACAAGTTCTCACTCACTTTGTGTGAGGCTTTGGATGGATTCTTCAGGAGAATTTGGCGTCTTTCTTCAGTGAGCGGCACTTTTTGTCACAGCCAACTTCTGAGGGTAAATCCATCAGATGCTGCAGTATTTCACCCAGATGTGTTTTGGATAAAGTATGAATTAAGTGTTCTTGAAACTTTGGGCTTTCACCTGGAAATGTCGCAGCAAACATCAGTCCAGAGGATTTTATCCCTCCAGCTCAGCGCACAATTTGCATCTTCATTGTTTAAAAATTTGAAGTATTTCCACACAAAGCTGGTGTCAGACATCCTGTTGTGTGTCTCATTCAGATGATAGAGACACAAATTACTGTATTAAATTAATGATAATTAATGATCACAGGCTGACTTTGACTTTGTGGCTCTTTGTGCTTGTTAACCAATTAAAGTGCTCGATGTGCTTGGCGGAAAACACGTATGAGCAACAAAACACACAACAGCCCGAAAATTAAAATTAAAATTAAACCTTAAGAGTAATATAGCAACATAGCCTACTCAGAAAAAAAAACATATCCTCAGTTATTTGGCTCAAATAAATGAACAAATAAATAAATAAATAAATAAATAAATAATCACAATGTGCAATATTAATTATTGTTTTTCATGAAGTTAATTTTAATCTAACGATGTAATTTGCGCAAGTAGCCTTGATGTGTGCTGTACTAAAACTGTCCATTTCAAAAGCATAATTTTGGCCTTATACAGCTAAAACTGTGGTGGTTTGTAGTTGGGGCTTTTATTTTGATAAGCATCACTTCTGGGTTTGTGTTGTGTGTTTTGGGTAACTTTCCGTCTGCTCTCTCTGAGGCACCCTTCCCCCCATTGCGCTGAGGAGTAATTGGACTCACCTGCTCCAGCTTGACAATCAGCCCCTGTATTTAAGACCTGCAGAGACACTCGTGTCTCTCCTTCTTGTCTTCCAGTGCCTCCCGTTGCCCTCACAGCCCAGCACTCTCTCGTCGTTTTTGGATTTTTTCACCAGTTGGTTTTGTTTTTGGGATTCACCTTCACTATTGTAAATAAATCATTGTTCAAACCAGTCCACATCCGCTCCTGGGTTCTTCTCACACTCCACACGCCACAGAATACTCTGGCCAGCATGGACCCAGCGGATTTGGACCACTTTAAAGCTGCACTCCTCAAACAAGGACAACGACTCGGACAACATGAAAACATGTTTCAAGGACTCATGGAGACTGTCCAGACTCTCAGCGCCCAAGTCGCCAACCTCACGGAACAACTCCAGCCCTTGGTCCACAGCACCCCCACCGAGCACCCCCCTGTGAGTACTGCACCTCCCTCTCCAGCACTGTCTCCACTTCCCCCCAACCTGCACAAAGAGCCCTTCGTCCCTTCCCCCGAACCCTACACTGGTGAGATTGGGAGGGCTAATAGCTTTGTTCTTAGTTGCTCATTAGTGTTTGATTTACAGCCCCTTAGTTATCCCTCTGACCGTGCTAAGATAGCTTACACTGTTAATTTACTGCAGGGTAGGGCCGCTCAGTGGGCTACCGCGCTGTGGGAACAGGGATCTCCTATTTTGTCCACGTTTGATAACTTTTCCAGGGAGATGTGTAGGATTTTTGACCACCCCCTGCAGGGACAGGAAGCTGCCAAACATTTGTTTTCCCTAGTTCAGGGATCTAGATCAGTGGCAGATTTCTCCATTGATTTCAAGATAGCGGCTGCAGAGAGCAGGTGGGGGGAGCACGAGTTGAGAGGGGTTTTTCTCAGGAACCTTTCTAGTGAGCTGAAGGACGAGTTAGCTTCCCGTGATGAGCCCGACTCATTAGAGGCCTTGATTTCTTTGTCTATTCGTATTGATAACAGGCTTAGGGAGAGGCAGAGGGAGAGGGGTCAGGCCAGTGTCACCAGAGGCCGCACACCAGCTCCCCATTCAGGTCTGTCAGCTCACCCCAGCCTTCCCAGTCCACCTGCTGCCCACTAAACCCCCAGCTCTTCCCCTGAGGAGCCCATGCAGTTGGGCCGGGCTCGCCTACATCCCAGTGAACGACAGCGCAGGTTCAACCTATGGCTATGCCTCTACTGTGGCCAGGCTGGTCACCTCCTGGCTTCGTGTCCCCAGACGCCAAAAGGCTCAGGCTCACCAGTGAAAGAGAGCGCGCTGGTGAGTCAAGCCTCTACTGTTCCTAGCTCTCCTGCTCGCATAACTGTTCCCTCCTGCATTCTCTGGGGAAGAGATTCACTGCCATTAAAGGTACTCATTGACTCCGGTGCGGATGAGAACTTCATTCATGATGAATTGGCAGCCCAACTCAACCTCCCGTTAGAGCCCTTATCCTCCCCTAAGAATTTCACAGCCCTTGATGGCAGATTGATAGCTGAGGTTAAGTTCTGCACTACCCCTATTACCCTTATTATTTCCGGTAACCACAGAGAGGACCTGCAGCTATACGTCATTCCCTCTCCTCATGTTCCCCTGGTCTTAGGTCTCCCCTGGTTACAACTCCATAACCCCCAAATCGACTGGAAAGCTGCTAGCATAACCAACTGGAGCCCTCACTGTCACTCTCATTGCCTACATTCTGCCAATCCCTTCACTTCTCGCCCTTCTGTGACTCCTCCTCCGAACCTCTCTGTTGTGCCCCCGGAGTACCATGACCTGGCCCCGGTCTTCTGTAAGGAGCTGGCTCTCTCCCTTCCCCGTCATCGCCCCTACGAATGCTTTATAGACCTCCTTCCTGGTGCTCCCCTTCCCTCTAGTCGCCTGTACAACCTGTCACGCCCAGAGAAGGAGGCAGTGGAGGCGTACATACAGGAATCGCTGGCCTCCGGATTCATTCGCCCCTCCTCTTCACCTCTAAAGGCGGGATTTTTCTTTGTTAAAAAGAAAGACGCCTCCCTTCGCCCCTGCATAGATTTCCGTGGCCTTAATGACATAACCATTAAGAATAAGTACTCACTCCCCCTCACTGACCCCTCCTTCGAGCCCCTCTGCTCCGCTACCATCTTCTCCAAGCTTGACCTCAGAAACGCCTACCACCTCATCCGGATCAAAGAGGGAGATGAATGGAAGACTGCGTTTAACACTCCCCTTGGTCACTTCGAATACCAGGTCATGCCATTTGGTCTCACTAACGCCCCCGCTGTTTTCCAGGCCCTCATTAACGATGTGCTACGAGACATGCTAAACAGGTTTGTTTTTGTCTATTTAGATGACATTTTGATCTTCTCCCGCACCCTTGAAGAGCATAAGCAACATGTCCGGCTTGTTCTCCAGAGGCTTCTGGAGAACAAGCTGTATGTTAAGCCCGAGAAATGTTAGTTTCACTCAGCCTCTGTAGGATTCCTAGGGTACATTATTGCTAAGGGCCAACTTCAACCAGACCCGGCTAAGATTCAGGCTGTGACCGACTGGCCCACCCCTACCACCCGCAAGGAGCTTCAAAGATTCCTTGGCTTTGCCAATTTCTACAGGAGGTTCAGCAGAGACTACAGCAAGGTTGCGGCTCCCTTGACCCAACTCATGTCCCCCAGCTCTCCCTACCGGTGGTCTCCTATCGCTCACAAGGGCATTCACAAGACTCAAGGAGCTGTTCACCTCTGCCCCCGTCCTCAAACACCCTGACCCGGCCCTACAGTTTGTAGTTGAGGTGGATGCATCTGACACCGGAGCTGGAGCCGTGCTTTCCCAAAAAGATCCCCAAACTAACAAGCTGCATCCCTGTGCTTTTTTTTCTCGTCGCCTCTCTACAGCTGAGAGAAATTACGACGTGGGAAACAGAGAGTTGCTGGCTGTGGTTTGGGCTCTACAGGAGTGGAGGCACTGGTTGGAGGGCACCGCCATCCCTTTTTTGGTTTGGACGGATCACAAGAACCTGGCTTATCTACGCTCCGCCAAGAGGTTAAATCCACGCCAGGCCAGATGGGCGTTGTTTTTGAGTCTGTTTAATTTTACCCTCTCCTATCGCCCGGGATCCCGCAACACTAAGCCAGACGCCCTGTCACGGCTCCATGCACCGCCCTCGCATCCCCCTTCCTGTATCGTGGGTATGGCTACCTGGGAGATTGAGTCCAAGGTACAGGTGTTAGGATTGCACTTGTGTTTTTCCTTTCCTCCTGCCCCCCCCCCCCTTTCTGTCAGTAGGAGCAGGCAAGGCGTGGCTTCATCTACTCACCTGCAGGCAGTCAGCAATCAACTACTCACCTGCACGTATATAGATCGGCTCTTCCCTTCAGTCGTCGCCAGTTCGTTGTAAACCCTTCGTGGTTATGTTCTCGGCCCCGGTCTTGCACTAGACTTGTATGAGATTTTTTCCTCGTTGTATGTTCTTGGTCCTGACTCCGATCTCCTCTGTTACAGCTGTTATTACTCTGCCGCTGACCTGCCTCGCCTGCCACTGCCTTCACCTACTGCACTCCGGCCTCAACCTGCTGCACTCCTCAGCTGTTGCCCCGCTCCAACTCTGACATCCAATCCTGGATATCTCACCCTGCCTGCCTCTGCCAAGCTCTGTCTTCCCCCCTCCCTCTGGACCACCTCTGCCTCTGTCAAGCGTCCCATCAGCCCCCTGCTGGCCTGTTACGCCCTCTGCCCATCCCTAGTCGCCCCTGGTCCCACATCGCCCTGGACTTCGTTACTGGACTGCCCCCGTCAGAAGGTAACACAGTAATTCTCACTATCATTGATCGTTTCTCTAAGTCAGTTCACTACGTGCCCCTCCCAAAGTTGCCTTCTGCCCTCGAGACGGCCCGTATCCTTGTTAACCATGTCTTTAAGCTCCATGGAATCCCCCTCGATGTGGTATCGGACCGGGGACCCCAGTTTGCTTCACAAGTCTGGAGGGAGTTCTGCAAAGCAGTGGGCGCCACGGCCAGTCTCTCCTCGGGCTATCACCCCCAGACCAACGGCCAGACGGAGCGGGCCAACCAGAACCTCGAATCTGCCCTCCGTTGTGTCGCAGTTCATCACCCGGTCACCCGGAGCACACAGCTCCCATGGATCGAAGTACGCCCACAACTCCCTCGTCTGCTCCGCCACCGGTATGTCACCATTCATGTGTTGCCTGGGTTACCAACCTCCTCTTTTTCCTGAGCAGGAGGCAGCTGTGGCGGTCCCCTCTGTCAAGGAACATCTCCGGAGAGTGCAGGAGGTGTGGAGGACCACCAGGGTGGCGCTCTCACGCACTGCTGAGAGAAACAAACGGCTCGCCGACTCTCACCGATCTCCTGCCCCAAGTTACCGTCTCGGCCAGATGGTGTGGTTGTCGTCACGTGACCTCCCTCTCGATGTCGAGTCACGTAAGCTCTCCCATCGTTTTGTTGGACCTTTTGAGATCATAAAGATCATTAACCCCTCTGTCGTTAAGCTCAGACTACCGGACTCTATGAAGATCCACCCTTCATTCCATGTCTCCCTGCTGAAACCCGTCAGCACCAGTGAGCTCTGCCCTCCAGCCGTCGCCCTGCCACCACCCCGGCTTGTCGACGGTCATCCCGCTTTCACAGTGTCTCGGATCCTGGATGTTCGCTCCCGTGGGAGGGGGTTCCAGTATCTTGTAGACTGGGAGGGTTATGGCCTGGAGGAGCGGTCCTGGATCTCTAGGGGCTTGATTTTGGATGACTCGCTCCTGCAGGACTTCGACGCCGCTCATCCTGGGTTCTTCTCACACTCCACACGCCACAAAAACTGTTAGGATGAACGGAGTGCATCACTAAGAGACAGCTTACGAGTGGTTCAGACCACCCTTCTTAAGATATACCTTTCAGAAGATATATCTTAGCTAAGAAGACTCTGGGAAACAGCCCGTAAGCCTAAGGGAGACCTTAAGATACAACGTAGCGCTACGAAGGCTCTGGGAATCAGGGCCCAGATTGGCTAACTCTGTGATGAGAGTACTCAACTCAACATGAGATGCTGCCTGAGGGGCAATAATAATTAATGAAAAAAAAGTCAAAAAGTGTGCAGGGCCAAGGACAGTGTTATTTTCTGTCCAGCCCTAAAATCCCTTATCTGAATGAAGATCCTCTGTCATTGGTCACAGTGGTCTCTTCCTGGTGGATCTGCTGTTTCTTGCTTCCTGTAAAAACAAGATATGCTCTGTTAATTTTATGCAGCTCACCTCTGCACATCAATGTAGTCATCTCTATTGGCAATACATTGTACTTCTACAGCCCAATAAACAGATCACAACATATTTAATATACCTTCAAATCTTTTTGTTGGCATTTAAGATCAGTTGCATCTCAAAGTTGGCATCTCCCAGCCGGTTTCTCCTGGGCCTGAATGAGAAAACAAGAAATTTTAACATGATGATTATTATGGCAAAAATGGTAACAGTAGTCTGTATTAAAGGAATTGTGTACTGAGGCAATCACTGAAATAATTTGACCAAATTTTTATATTGAAAACCAGAACTAGAATAATATCAGTAACTATGATTGAGGCTGGGTATTTACTGTACTTATTACCAAATTATAATAATTATGTAATATAATCATAGTTCATTCCTACCTGAATATTAGACCACTGATGCTGAAGAGCCTCTCTACTGGAGCGCTTGAAGGCAGGGCAGTGTTGTATTTTATGAACAGCCTTCTGAGCTTTGAAAACTGCATGTATTCATTAAACCCATCTGTGGTTTGGGCATCCAAATAGGTGTCCACTTCAGATATTTGAGAAACCTGAGGTTTTCTGTTAAATCTGAAGAATAACGCTGCAGGATCTTTCTTGTCACTTTCACCACTGGACTGGGCTTGACCTGAGTCTCTTGCAGCTGAGTCATCAGAGTTGAGGGTTTGAAATTCTCTTCTCAGCATCAATCTGTACTGCAGACGTTTCTCCTCATCTTGGACCCAGTCTAGCTTGAATCTTGGCACCAGCATAGCGGAGAGTATGTGCTCCCTCTTCTCCAGAAGACCTGCCAGCCTTGTGCTCAGTGACTCCAAGATAATCTTTATGAGGGGTCGGCATGTAATGAGACCCTCTGCAGCAGTGGGCTTTATGCTCTCATCCAACAGGTCATTCATATGACATTGAAGCTGCACAATGGTTGGAGCCAGGTAGCCAAGAAAGATGTTCTTCTCTGCTTGGAGGATGTTTAGTGCAAGTGCTAAAGGCCTTGTCATATCCACAAACTTGTGTATGAAGTTGACTTCCTGTGGAGAGAATCGGCGAAAGCCAAACTCCTCACTCACAGTGTGCAAAATCAGCTCGTCATGTAGGGGAGTGGCATCATTTGCAGGGGTGACCTCAGCCACGTTCATTTCTGCCTTGGTAGTTAGTGTTGCTATGCGAGACAGTCGCTCCATGGCAAGAAATACTGAGTTCCATCTTGTGTCATTTGGCACAACAAAGCCAATCCCAAGCTTTTCCTCCACAGCATCAGAAGCCTTTGGACTTCGCTTAACCAGGTTCCACAGAGCAGATGCTTTTGCAAAAACAGCCCTTGACATTGTTTTGTAGCGTTTTTCAGTTACCTTGTCCGTATCTTTGGCCACTAGATTCAAGGTGTGAGCCATGCACCTTCTGTGAGGGGGGAGAGAGGGATGATCCAGACCTGAGAGAGGCTCAGGCTCCATCTGGTCATCTTCATCTGAGCTCTCACTGGCGGCAGCAAAGGCTGACACTGGTTCATTGTCATCTTCACTTTCAGTTTCATCAAAGTGGACCACTGTCTCTGGTACTTCAGCATCAATAGCAACATCCATCCCAAAACAGTTGAATGCCTTGACAAAATTTGCAGCATTGTCTGTTACTGTACACACAGCCTTGTTGTGGATTTTGAATTCTTTGTTAACATCTGACAATAATTTTGCCAACACATCATGTGTATGTGCTCCTTTAATCCGCCGGCATGCCAGTACTGCAGAGTGTCTCTTAGAAACATCAGTTTTGTTTAGCCAGTGGATAGTGATGCCCATAAATGCTGTAGTATATTTTCCGTCGTATTTTCAGTAAGATTGTTGGGTTCACGTGTAGTCCATGTGCAGGTTACACAACAATATTATACAGTAGATAATGTAATCATACATAACATTCCCTAGTAAGGCAGCATTCATCTGTCTTATGGGGCCCGAGAGACTTGCATTTCTATTTAGGGCTATCATGGAGACAAAGCTCTCCGTATGGACCCAGGTTAATGTAAACTTCAGCAGAGATAACCTAAACGCTATACATTTTGTCTCCTTTAAAGGGCTTAGCGGGGGTATATGGACGGAGAAGATAGGATGGGCGTATGGCTCGCCTGATCTTTACGTATTTTCATTGGATGGTCTATGTTCACAAATGCTTTAAAAACCTTAGACCGATCTCGGTGGCTTCAGCAAGACCTTTTTATTTTGTATCCAGGGGGTTCCTCTTCATAGCTGTTGTCATTATTGGATGGCAGATTCCCCACTGTACTGCAGACAGTTGTTTTTGATGCCTGTTTAATAAATTAATTGAAAGAGCATCGGCTGTGTTTTTTGGCTTTTTCCTCTCAACTCAAGACTCAACAATGCCTTGTTTACAGCTGACCAGCAATCTGCTGTTGTGCACACAGCATCAACCTCAGACAGTTCAGTCTTAAGTTCACATATGTTTTCTTCAAATTTCTTGTTTAACAGTGTCTGTACTTTTTTTCTTGATGGCACCTTTTTGGATGGCTGCAACCCCTTAATTAAGTTTATGAAAGCTGGGCTTTCCACTTTACTCAAAGGCTGCAGGTCTCCGACAATATACTGCAAAACCAGGTTGTCCAGCTGCGGCTGGGAGATGACAACGGAGCCGCTACTGTACGCAGTTAATGGGATTTGGGTCGAGGATCTGTCTTGACTCTCCGAGTGTCTTTTGATTTTTTTATTTGCTTGCACATACCTTGAAAGGCTACCCGGGTGCTTGAGTTCAATGTGCCGTTTCAGGTTTGCTGTTGATGTAACTGATGTGCGGAGTTGCTTTTTGAAACCCGGCGGGCAAAGTTTGCACAAAAATGTAAGATTTTTCCCACTGGAATCCTCACCGACCTTCTCATAAAACTGTTTTAAATGATCATACAAAGAGTCTGAGGTAGTGCTGCTGCTACATGTTGCTGTTGTTGTCGCCTCCATGCTGCTTTGTGTTTTGATGACGCATGCGGCGGTGCGACACTGTGGTGGCTGATGTTGCCAGATTGGGTGTTTTTTCCATTACATGTTAAGGCCTGTTTACGGTGTGTTTTAGCCGGGTTTTCGCTTGGAAGGCACTAAGGAAATCTGGCACCCTGCTGAACGAAGTTAAATTGAGAGAGTGTGCCGTTCGCAGACATCAGAGTGAACGCGTTCACAGTAACGTTCATCAGGCAGAAATACTGTACGTTCAGTTCACGTTCACCCAAAATATGAACGAGTTCATGAACTATCGTTCAGTGAATGTGTTCAGGCACAACACTGCAGGTAGGAGGTGTAAACCCAATTACACACACACAAAAATAAACAAATAAACAAAAAACAGGAATGACCTGGCAAAATCCACAAGATACATCCACATCAATCTGTCACAATTTCATCACTCCTTGTGCCAGAAAAGAACTCATTTGTGCAAAACTGTGAGAAGCAAAATATGCTTACAGTTGATCTGAAAGGCTACACTTGAAGGCAGAGTGACGAGCTGGATGCAGAGAGGGAGGGGACTTTATAGTATTTAAATATTGGAATTCTTGAACTAAAAGTCATCTGACATACACTATACTAAATAAACTATGGAATTTAAATGAATGATGACTAGTTTCTTGGAAGAGAAACCAAATGCTAATGAACAAAGCTACAGTATATTTCATTATAATAGCCTCAGTTGCCAGTCAGTAGTCACAGGAGAAGTTATTGTGCTGTAAAAATGGAGTGAAAGGCCAAAGCCTGTGACGGTGCTGGCCTGTGGGCATGTATGGCTGTAACAGTCACCCTGTTACTTTGCAGGTCAGCCTGAATATGACAACACAAGACCATCTGCCCAACAACACTATGTTCGAGTGTATATGTGATCGTGTGTTGGGTGTGTGTGTGTGTGTGTGTGTGTGAACGTGCAGCAGAGTCACGTGGAGCACCAACCTCTATTTATTTGTGCTGCATTTGTTGGGAGAGATGCAGTATACATAGACAATTGGATTCAAATAAAAAAGACAAACTGAATGCAGCAAGATACAATGAAGTTATATAAACACCGAGTTCAGCAAGATACAATAAAGCACACATTTAAAGAGAACTTGGTACCTCTCTTTAAAATAGTGAAGTCTGCAGCAAATTTCAAGGTGGTGAGTTCCAGGACTTTGCTCCTTTCAGAGAAAAATGGTCTAAGCAAAAGAGTGGGGTGAGGTGAGAGGTGAGATGAGGTGAGGCGTCTGTGCAGAGCTAAAGGATACTAAAGGCAATAAGCACAGCAGCTATAGCCTGTTCACCCTGCTGCCAACTGGCAAGAGATATCAAAGTATCTGCTGCTGTACCACCAGACTGAAGAACAGCTTCTTCACTCTTGCTTTGAGTGTCCTTAAAGGGATAGGTCTCTCAGAAATGAAAATTCAGTCATTATCTACTCATGGTCATGCCAATTGAGGGTTGGGTTTATTTTGTTAGTCTCAAAACACTGCTGCAGTTTCACAGGAAAACAGTGTTGCAGAATCTCTCAAACAATGGAAGTAAATGGTGACTAGTTTTCAAAAGTAGAAGATAACTGGAGAGAAACATAAAATGCCTCCACACTGCTGGTCTGGCATAATCCAAGTCTCCTAAAGTCCAGACATGCCGTTAGCACACCGTCACACCACACACACCCAGTTCAGACAGCGTGGATGTGCACGACTGTGGCTCTGAGCTAAGGATGTACAGTGAAGATTCAGGCAAAAAACATGTAAATCACATTTTTTAAGTCAACTTGGCATGTTGGGGCTTTAGGAGACTTGGATTACACCAGATGAGCAGTATGGAGGCATTTTATGTTCATTGTTTTTTTTTTTTTTTGTTTTTTTTTTTGATGTTTATAATGCTGTTTTCCTGTGAAACTCCAGCAGTGTTTTGTGGACTAACAAACTAAACTGACCTTCAATCGGCATGAGGGTGAGTAGATAATGTCTGAATTTTCATGTATGGGTGAACTATCCCTTAAATTCATCCTCAGAACTCCATCATGCAAAATAGTTTGTTTTGTTTTTTATTTCCATGACTTATTATTTATTCAACAAACTAAATATGTCACAGTTCTAGATGCCCAGTTTCTCTTGCTCAGTTCCCCAGCTCTCCCAGTACTTTTCCACTCACCCTGCCTCTGCTCCACTCTGCCTGCAAGCCAGTCCCCACTCATCAGCCCAACTCCACTCACCCATGCACACAGCTGAAACTCCTCAGTAATCAGGCCAGTATATAAGCTTCTCCTGCTCAGTCATTCACTGCCAGATTGTTCTTCAGCATATGCAAGACTCTCCAGCACCTATTCTTGGACTATTTCCCTGTTGCCTACCCTGCCTGTCTCTGACTTACCTGCTTCATCTGAATACCGGAAAATCACCTCTGCTTTCTGTCCCTGACCACGAGCTCTGCCTCAGTGTTCCTGTTTTCTGTTTGCCTATCCGTGTGGCTGTTCAGTGTGACTACATTACAGTGTGAGTGTCCCAGTTTTCCTGCCTGTGTGTTCCAGTGGAGTGTATCTACTCACCTCTCCAATGGATCCCTGACTCTGCCTGGCTCTGACTCACCTTCTGTCTGCTCCCTGCTGGATTGTTTGCTTGGACTCTGTGCTTACCTGGTTTTTGTCTCACTGCCTCCTAGACAACGCCAACTTGCCTGTTGTATGCACGTGTGCTCCATTGACTCTGAACTCTCCTGCTTCCCAGTTCATCCTGAGCCTCTGCATCCACCTCAAGCCACAGCCAGCCCACAACCTCAAGCGGTCTTGGCCCAGCATGCAACCCTGCCATCTCTAGTTCCAGAAAAGGCTAGCCTGCACCCTGCTAGCCTCCTGCTGACTCCAGCTCTAGAAGAGGCTATTCTGTTTGCTAGCTTCCTACCAGCCCCAGAAAAGGCTAGCCTTTGGCCTGCCATCCTCCTGCCAGCTCCAGCTCCAGAAAAGGTTCGTCATCTGCTTGCTAACCTCCTGCCAGTTCCAGCACCTAAGCTGGCTTGTCATCTGCCTGTTAGCTTCCTGCCAGCTCCATCTCCAGTCCTGGTGGGGCCGCCATCTGCATCTC
Organism: Lutjanus argentimaculatus; assembly: GCA_034769285.1. Lineage (NCBI taxonomy): Eukaryota > Metazoa > Chordata > Actinopteri > Lutjaniformes > Lutjanidae > Lutjanus > Lutjanus argentimaculatus. The sequence continues at coordinate 8,368,226 of JAWZSL010000023.1, forward strand.
CAGTCCTGGTGGGGCCACCATCTGCATCTCCAGTCCTGTTGGGGCCGCCATCGCCATCACCTGTCCTGGCAGGGCCTCCACCCCAGCCAGTTCCTGTCCTAGCGGGGCTGCTGCCACCTCCTGTCCCGGCTGTGCTGCTGCCACAGCCAGTTCCTGTTCCGGCTGGACTGCACCCATCACCAGTTCCTGTTAAGGTTGGGCTGCAGCCAGTGCCAATTCCTGTTCCACAGCCCTCAGATGGTCCTAAACGACAGTCATCTTCAGAGCCCGAGCTGCAGCAGTCATCAGAGCCCATGCTGCAGCAGTGTCCTGTTGGTGCCAAGCTGCAGCAGTCTCCTGTTGGTCCCAAGCTGCAGCGGTCTTCAGAGCCTGAGCTGCAGGTACCTGTTGGTCTCCAGAGGCAGCTGTCTTTAGAGCCTGAGCTGCAGTCTTCTGTCTGTGACAAGCTGCAACCATCTTCTGAGCCCAAACTGCAGCAGTCTTTAGAGCCTGGGCTGCAGTCTCCTGTTGGTCCCTTGAGGCAGCCATCATCAGAGCCTGAGCTGCAGCCATCTTCAGTTGGTCCCGAGCTGCAGTGTACTGTTGGTCTCAAGCAGCAGCCTCCAGGTTCCTTGGCTTCCCCAGCTCACCTGCCAGACTTCCAGCTGCCGACCTCCAGCCTGGCAGTCCTGTTGACAGTCTCCTGCCTGGTACTTCAGACATCAGAGACTTGTCTAGCAGCTGGCCCCAACCTGCAGCTGAGTCCTCTAGTGCCAGCTGCCTTATCCATGCCCTGTCCTCATCCCTGGCCACCAGGGGGGTCCCGCCGTCTTCATCTTCACCCTCAGCTGCCAGAGGGATCCCGCCATCTTTGCCCTTGGCCACCAGAGGGGTCCCACTGTCTTTGCCCTCGGCTGCCAGAGGGGTCTTCACTGGTTGCCAGAGGGTTCCTGCTGTCTTTGTCTTCCCAGTTGGCTGCCAGGGAAGTCCCACTTTCGCCAGCCGTTAGAGGAGTCCCACCATCTTTGCCGGCCACCTGAGGGGTCCCACTGTTTTTGTCTTCCCAGTTGGCTGCCAGAGGAGTCCTGCCTTTGCCTTCACCTTTGCTGTCGACCACCAGAGAGGTCCTGCTGTCTTCACCATCATCCACCAGAGGTGTCCTACCATCTTTGTCGTCGGCTGCCAGAGGGGTCCTGCCATCTTTGTCTTCACCGCTGGCCACGGTAGGGGTCTTGCTGTCTTTGCCTTTGTTGACTGCATCCTGGTTGTCCCCTCGATCTGCTCTGTCCCCCTGGGTTGACCCCGGGTGGCCTGCCTGAGGTCCGTAGGTCTGCCTCCGCCCTGCCCTCAGCCCTTTTGCCTGGGGTCTCTAGCTCTGCCTCTGCCATGTCCCCAGGCCATCCACTTGAGGCCTCCGGTTCTGTCTCTGCCCTGCACTTGGGCCATTCGCCTGAGGTTTCCAACTCTGCCTGGCCATCCATCTGAGGTCTCCGGCTCTGCTTCTGCCCTACCACTGGGCCATCCACCTGTTCAGTTCTGTTTCTTTGAATCGGTTTCTTTGTATGTCAAAAAATATCCTTGTTTTAAACAGTTTTTTATTATAACGTGTAGTGTAATTTATGCAATAAGATAAACAATGTCATTGGGCAGCTGTGGCTCAGTGGTAGAGCGGGTCATCTCCCAATCGGAAGGTTGGTGGTTCGATTCCCGGCTCCTCTGGTCTACATGTCCCAAGTGTCCTTGGGCAAGACACTGAACCCCACATTGCTCCCGATGGCTGCGCCAACGGTGTGTGAATGACTTCTGATGCACAGGTTGGTCTTTGTAGAAGAAGCCACCTGTGTCATTAGTGTGTGAATGCGGTGAATGTGACTTGTAGTTGTGAAAGCGCTTTGAGTAGTCTATGACTAGAAAAGCGCTATATAAATACAGTCCATTTACCATTTTTTTACCATTATAAAAATCCACAATTCAGTTCTTTAGAAACAGACCTGTCCTTTAAAACATTTTTCCAGCAAATGAGCGTGTGAATGAATGATGAACTATAATTGTGTGCAGTATGTACAGTCTGTGGATGGTTGGGAGTTGCTCACCTCAGTGAATACATGCATGAAGTCATGTGGCCCTTTTCCATACAAAGAGCTGGCCTGGCTTGACTTGACTCAGCTTGTCAGCCCAACATGGCAGCAAGAGGGCTACCCACTTGAAGGTGAGTCTCTTACCTAAAGACGAGCTCAAGGGGGCTCGATTAGAACGGCTGTAAAGCGTGTGTTCTGGCTGTTCTGTGTTCTGGCTGTTCTGACTTGAACCCTAATAATATTAAATAAAAAGACTGAATAAAGTTTGTTTGAAATTTAATGCTAGATGTTTTGTTGTCATATCAGGATTAAAAAGGGTTGCCATTCCCATGTATTTTATTTTTTTATTTATTATTTACTTCTCTGTATGTTAACATATTATTTTTTCTTCCTGGCCATTTATCTGTTTTGTCTGGGCCAATGGATGAGGAGTATTATTCATTCCTAACTTTTTTTGAAAAGGAGTGTTGGAGGGGTGGTGTCATAATGTATGATGTTAGCAGAGGTTAAGTATTTCAGGCAATCAAAATCAATCAAGTGATTGTGCTGCAACATATCCACTGTATTGGGAATTTAGTACAGGGGTTTGGAACTCTTACTAATTGACTAAATGCCTTCTTTTTCAGATAAATCAAGCACAAACATTTGACTTCAGAAATCATAATCTTTTCTAGTTTTCCTCCTGCGTTTTTATTGGCCAACTGATGATGCTTGCTCATCACATACAACGTAAAAAGGTGAGTCAGCTGCCTACAACAGAGAGGAACTGATTCAGGCTGTAATTACCTGATGTCATTAAACTGGCTTTCTAAACAACATGACATTCATTTACTGCTGCCCTATTGTGTCATTGTGAGCTCCTCTAAAGCTCTTTCATCAGCTTACTCTTCTCCTCCTACCAGTGCCTGGAGGGCTCTCACTGACCTTTTAATGCTCTGTATGTCTCTGCTTGAGCTGCAGGGCATATGGACATTAATAATAGGTACTGGAAATGCCTGCTAAGTGAACCTGAATTGTCAGCTCCCAAAATGTGTTGGACAGACAGTCCAATGATGCTTTGTTGGAATGACGTCCTAAGATGATGATGTCATTGCTCTTGCAGGCTGCCTTACATTATTACATTGTGACTCACTCACTCCTTTTGCTGAAATAGAAATAATGATTATGATTTGATTATGATTTTGAAAACATTCTATATATCAACAGTTGTAGGACATCTATCCAATGGACTAAAGTTGAAAATTAGCTGGATGACAAACACTGGTACAGTTAAAGAAATGTACATTGTCTTTAAATAAAGAAATGAATAAAATAAAATAATCTGAATCAATTGTTGAGAGAATAAGAGCAAGTTGGAAGAGCAAACTACAGACTAGCCCTTCTGACCAATTCTGGGGGGAAGCTTTAGAAGCCGTGAACTCAGGGGCGTAACTACCATATATGCAACTAATGCAGTTGCATTAGGGCCCATGCCCGACAAGGACCTGTGTGTTTAAATTCAGAAAGTTTCTGAAAGACGAGCAAACACAGGTTGTTCTCATGGATGTATTATGGAGAGTGAACCTATGATGTAAATAGAATGTATTTATTATTTTATTTGACAAATATTCAACTGACACACTTATGTTTTTTTTATTTGCTAATGCCAACAGGTAGACATGAAGATTGTTATCAATGTGAAGGTGTGCCATCACCGAGTTTGCTGTATTTTCATCCGTATTATTAAGGTGCATTGTCCCTTGTTAGTTTACTGTATTTTCATCTGTATTAAGGTGCACTGTCACCTGTTATTTTACTGTGTTTTCATTTGTGCTAAGGTGTGCTGTCATCTGTGATAATTTACTGTATTTTCATGTGTTAAGTTGTGCTTAATGTAGAGGATAAATGTAATCAGTGTTCTCTCTCCCCATGTTTTGGTTGGGAGTCATTCTTCAACACAATCTCTGAAACACTACAGATTCAAATTCCACCATCCCTTCACATAGCTTATCTTTGGGAAATCAGAGGAAAATAACATTACAACAGACATTCAAACTAATTGCCCTCATCTCCCTACTTGCACACAGAAGAATTCTGTTGCTGTGGAAATTCCCCCATCGTTTAAATCTTGTATATGTGTCTTTCCTAAAATTTAAAAATAAATCAAATTTTCCTTGAGAGGTTCATCTGATAAATTTTATTCTCACTGTTAACCATTAATTAGCTATGTTGATCAGCTGCCTGCTGATGAAATTTTACAATAATGGCATGTCCCAGTCTTGTTGCTGTGTGTGGGTGTTTTCTCGCCTCCATCTTCAGATATATGCATCAGTGTGGGTGCTATCCATTCCTGCTGTACTCCAGTAGGCCTTAGCCTTAGCATTTATTAATAACTCATTTCCCCTGTTGTTTCAATTTTTCCTCGTTTGTTTGTTTTTGTTATGTGTATATTTACTACAATTTACTTTGACTTCATTGTCAGTTTCCATTGTCCCACTGTCACTAGTATACCTTTACTGATATTTCTGTGTAAACTTACACTACCAACCAGGTTGTCCCTTACTGAGAGTCTGTGGACGGGTTGGGCAGGGGGACTGAGGGGGTCATGGGCTGGGAAAGAACTGAAAAAACTGAAAATGCCTTGTGTGACATTTCTCTGTAATGTGCAAAACTTTGTTGCATTTTCTTTAATAAAGTGTTGTTAAACAAAAAGATAAGACAATCCTTTATTTGTACCACGGTGGGTAAATTTGCAGTGTTAAAAAGAGAAATGCAAAATTGAAAGCAGCATCAATAACAAGCAATGAATAATAAATAAGTAAACAAGTAATATAAACAAGATACAGAAACAAGACACAAATAATGCATTGCTTGAATACTGCATTAATATCAATTTTCTGATGCATATGAATTTGTGTATCCTCAATACAGATATATTATATATATATATATAACACACACATTCAATTCAATTCAATTCAATTCAATATACTTTATTGATCCCCCGGGGGGGAAATTTGCATTTCAGTCATACATATATATGTGTGTGTGTGTTTCTGTGTGTGTGTGTGTGTGTATATTATATATATATATATATATATATATATATACACATATATATACATATATATATACACGCTGAGCACTACATTTTTTTATTTTATAGTAATTATGTCTTGACTCACAGGACAGTAGCTTCTGATCATGGTAAATGTTCCTCTTTCCACCCAACCAGCCCCCACCCCACCCTCCACACACACCCACACCCTCTCTCTCCCTCCCCTGGTCTTTCTCTTTCATATTAAAGTAAGAGGGAGATGTCAGTGAGGGACCCTCATATGAAGCTGCAGGGGTCTTTGAAGAGAAAAGCCTCTGCACCCCCAGCTCTGAGACAGGAGCTCCTGCACACCCTGCAGAATGCCAGGAAACAGCCGATCAGGTAGCTATTTCACAACTTTGCATGAAGGAACTGTCAGACCTCTTCATGCATGCCATCTTGTTCTCTTCTCTTCTTAATTTCCTTCAGACATTGATTTTTCATCCTCTCACAAACATCTTAAAAAAACAGACACATGCCATGACATGACATGACCTAATCTCAGTTATACCAGATTCTCAAGAATAAGATATGATTCAGTTTGAGATTTAGTCTGTGATTTTTTTTAATGCAGGAATATTTTGTTTTATCTAGTTCTTTGTTGTCTTCTAGTGTCTGTTGTGTGGGTGGTGTTGGTCTGTCTGTTGATCTGCACCAGACTGACCAGCGTGGGGGCAGCACCCATCTGTACCAATGCCCAAGCTGGGTGCCACGTCCTCTCCCTGGCTAACCTCTTTGACCGGGTCATCCAACACTCAGCCAGGATGCATGGCATTTCAAATGACCTTCACTCCGAGTTTGTAAGTCTGTAATATGTTGCAATTTGTCTGACAATGCTAATCTAATTGTAATGAATAAGTTTGCTTTTGAAGTGGTTATACCTATTGCTAAATTGCTTTAGACTGTGTAGAAATTTGAGTTTAAAATTGTGCTCCTTAAACATTTAAAGCTATACATATGCCAGGAGGAATATCTTTGTCTTTGATTGTTTGATTGAGGAGGAGAATTTTTCTACAAACTGCTCAACCAGGATACTGCTTACATGTATACTCAGTAGACATATTTTTTTATGCACACCTAATCCTGCAATAAATCCTACAGTCACAAAGACTCTAATGTTCAGTTTGTGCTGAAATTGTTGTAGAGAGGTGGTTGATTCAACTGTGTGATCAGGATACAGTTTGTGGTGCTGATTAATTGTGTGGCATTTTGCTGTTTCTATTATATGTAGTCTACAGTTCAAACTGCAGCCTCTAAAATATTAGTGCAGTTTTAACAAAAACGGATCATTATAACCTCACTGCAGGTAGGGTTTATTGCAGGACTGTTGTGTTAGACTGCATTTGTTTGAGCTATAACTACTAAACTGGCAAATGAATGCACACACACATTTGTAATTATTTGCAGTAACAGACCATTCTACTATTTCATTCATCACTTCTGTACTTTTGCCACAGATGACATTTAGATGACACCTGACCTCTGACATTTCATTCTTGCATTCATGTTTGTCCTGTCAGGAGCAGTACTTCCTGCCCAGTAAGAATCAAATTGGCCGGGTCAGTCGCAACTGTCACACCTCCACCATCCTCACCCCAAATGGCAAAGAGAATGCCCAGAGAATGGCGGTGAATTAACCTTTATAAAAGCTATTTCCTCTTATTGGCATGCACTGTCCACTTCAGGTTTACAATAAGAAATGTCGAGTTCTCTCATCTTTTCACAGCATTTCTCTTCCTTTGTACTACATACCACTACATGGATGTTTGAAACATTTCATAATGTATGCTTTAAATTTGAATATTTCTTTGTTTATATGCATTATTAATGTTACTTATGCACAGTTTTATTTTTGTATCATCCCAAACTTGCCAATTTCATCCTAACTTAAAATATGGCTCCAGTTTGAACCAGCTTTTAAATATATAATAGATGCTCCTGTCCTGTTTTCACTGTAGAGAGAGGAGCTGACAGAGGTGATTCTGAAGCTCCTGGTGGCATGGAGGGATCCTCTGTGGCATTTCCACCAAAGCATGGCTCACCACCATGACTTCAACAACTTCAGCTCCAATAAAGCTCTTGAGATGAGCAACATGGTGCATGAGCTACGTAAAGGTGTAGAGAAAGTGGCTGAGAAGGTACTGTATGTCTTATAAGCATGCCAAAGTGAAATGGTGTGGGAGGTATTTTATGTGAGCCCTGCAGCACCCAGTTACAGTACTTACTTAAAGGGATAATTTAACCAAAAAATGAAAATTCAGACATTATCTTCTGACTCCCATGCTGACTGAAGGTCTTGTTTAGTTTTTTAGTCCACAAAACACTGCTAGAGTTTCACAGAAAAACAGCATTGCTGAATCTTCCAAACAATGGAAGTGAATGGTGACCAGGTTTCAAACATAAGAAAATGGCATAAAAACATATAATGCCTCCATACTGCTTGTTTGGTGTAATCCAAGTCTCCCAAAGCCCCAACATGCCAAGTTGACTTTAAAAATGTTATTTACAACATGTTTTTTGCCTGAATCTTCAGTGTAGATCCTTAGCTCAGAGCCACATTCAAGTGCACATGCACTCTGTCTGAACTGGGTGTGGTGTGACAGTGTGCAAACGACAGGTCGGGACTTTAGGAGACTTGGATTATGCCAGACAAGCAGTATGGAGGCATTTTATGTTTTTCTCCAGTTTGGCAATAAATGTGGTCAATGCTTAGAACTGCTGTGTAATGTAGCTTATTGTCAGGTTGTATAACTTAGTAAATGAGAATGAAACACAGATGGAAAAGAAAGTCACCCTCAGATGACCATCTCAGATTCATGTAACAATATACAGTACAATACAGTAACATAATTAACAGAGAAGCACAAAGAAACAGTAACTTAGCCGAGGTTCACAGAAAAGTACATGCTATTGGCATCAAACGTTCTTAACTGTTTCCAACATGTCTTAAAATACGTTACGAAATATGATAGTAACATGTAGGCATGTCACAATTTCAATATTAAATCAAATCTTTTAATAGTAGAAGTATTTGAAAATGTAAATGACAGATGTCAGGGGATAAAAACAATGCTCTTTTGATCTTTGCAAATCAATAGCTATCAGTGTCAGTCAAAAAATGTTTAAATTGAAAAATCAAATTGTGACCATAAAATCAAAAGTCAAATGGAAGCATGGATTTAGAGATATATCGCAAGGCGACTACACAAACTTTTTATACATACAAATACAATGTTATATTAAACTTTTATAATTTATTTGTTTGTAAGATAATGACGTGTTAAGATTAGGTTATAGTGTATATTTTGTGATTTTTTTGGTAATTTTTTAAACTTTAAATTAATATACTAAAATGGAAGAAATAAATAAATTAATTAACAAATTCAATGTAAATCAAGACATGAAAAGATGCCCTTCAAAAAACGTCAAAAGAGAGATTCTCATTTTTTCTCAGTCAAACTTGTGTCAAGGAGCAAGAGAAATTAGTAGAGCTTCACCTAGTAGTCACTTAATTCTAGTCTATTTTGATAATCAATTAGTAATTTCTGTGATTTTCCAAGCAAAAATGTCAAACATTTGCAAGCTGCAGCTTATTAAATGTGAGGATTCGCTGCTTTACTTTGTCATTTATGGCAGTACATGAAGAGTCTTTGGGTTTTGAACTGTTGGTTGGACAAAAAAAGCTATGTTAAGATGTGACATTTGGCTCTGGAAAATTGTGAGTATTTATCACAATTTTTGACAAATTATAGACTAAACTATGAAATAATTATTTTTAAAAAATCAGCACATTAATCATTCATGAAAAGAATCATTAGTTGTAGCCCTAGATATTAGACATGTATTAAAATTATTTGCACCATGTCAACACAGAATACCCATAACACATGATCATTTAAATCTAAAAAGTTCTCACAAACCCTCCTGTGTCTGTGGCAGAGTGCTGCAGACTCCTGGGGGTCCCCAGACCCCTATTTGAGAACCACTGCTATGGTAATCAAGAGAGTGATTTCTATTACTTTGTCCATCACATTTAAAAAAAACTGAGGTGGTCTACATCAGAGTTTCCCAAACGGTTTTCCTGGGGACCCACTTTTGAAGAATGAAAAACCATCACGACCCAATCAACAAAAGACCTTATTAATAAATCTTGTTAAGGCTTAATTCGTGCATTAATGAATGTTCCTCACCATTTTTATTTTCATTTCCGCACCATCTTAACTTATCTTGACTAGAGCGGCAATGATTAATCAATTATTAAATTAAACAGCAACTATTTTCACAATTAATTAATCAGTTTGAGTAAATTTTAAAGAAAAAAAGTCAAAATTTCTGGTTTCTTTACTCCTCTCTGACAGTATAAGCTTAATATCTTTGAGTTGTGGACAAAACAAGACATTTGAGGATGTCATCTTGGACTTCGGGAAACACTGATCAATATTTTCTGACATTTTATGGACCAAACAACTAATTGATTAAAGGAAAAATTATTGCCAGATTGATCCCTAGTCGAAAAATAGGTCCAAACATGTAAAAACACCTGTTTTCACGTTTTGACCTATTTTTCAACTGATAAGATTGTGACAGGATTAATTAATCGATTTTCATTATATTCTGATATTTTATGGTTTCTTTCTTGTAAATGAGTTTGTTACCACTGTGCGAAGCCTAAGTGTGTCCTCTCTGCTCCAGATGCAGATGTTGGGCATAATAAGTAACTCTGTCAGCAGCCTGACTTCTCCAGAGGCTTGGCTGCCATCTGACAGTTCTGAGTGGCGCCTGATGAAAGATTATGACCTCCTCTACTGCTTTCGCCGGGATTCCAACAAGGTCCAGAACTACCTGAAGATCCTCAAGTGTCGGATTGTTCCAGAGCATGGATGCTAAAGGCCAGAAAACAACGGAGGCTGTATTTAACGTCTGGAAATATGAGCACATTGGAATGGAAATGCTACGGTTAGAAACTACGCAGATAAAGCTGTAGTTTTTCTTGTGTTTTGTATCTGCGGGGTATGGGATGTTAACTGATACACAGGTATGGTCACTTCTATCAAGTACTACTGGAACCCAAAGACTCTGCCCACCCCCTGCTTCATGCCTCATATCAGTGTGGACAAACATAAGTTGACTATGGACAGGATGGAGAGTGTAATACATGTTACGATAGACTCCTGTATTGCATATCATCTTTAAATATAGTAATGCCATATAAAAGATTTCAAAAAACATTGGATGCAATGTTGTTTGTCATTTCTACATTGGAGATAATCAGTGGAAAGAAAAGACTCAGTGCAAACATTGCTGTTGCAAGTCACTAGGGGAACATCTCACTTCAACCAATGATGGCATATTAAATAGGATTTCAATCTATTTAACATACCGTTTATGGCTCCAACATGCTATTTGAACTGCTGTTCTCATTTTAGGACACGTAGTTGTTACAAATTACTCCCTTAAGTCATCATCAGAGCATCAGGATGTATAAAACCAACCACAAAATGCTGTGCTAATGCTCAAAGTCATGTTAGGAGAGGATCACTTCACAGTATAGTCAGGACTAAAAATAAAAGACACTTGCAACTCTTTCAATGTACATGTGGTGCATTAAGATAGAAAAGCACAGTAGTTTGCAATGACATTGAAAACATGGATTCTTTGTTTCTCACTCTCCTTTGGCACCTGCTATGAAGAGACTTTGAATTGTAGACTTTCAGATGATACACTAAAAGTGCACTTTTAAAAGATGATAAAGAAAATCTTTCATGAGCAAAAAGTAAAATTTATTCTCAGGTGACATGGTGTTAGATACTATTGTGGTGTGTCTGTATATATAAAACATCCAGAAGGCAATAATTCTGGGCAGTTTGAATTTGCTTATGTTTACTGAGTAAGGACAAAACAAAAAAACAAAACCACATTACACTGACAGTGTTTGCTGGTGGGTGGTTTGGACTGTACATCAGTGGCTTCATGATGTAGCTGCTATGGTGATGACCTCTGGCCTTCCAGTGCTCTGCTCTATACAGGAAACATGAATGGAGCCGTCCCTGCAAGATACAGAAATAATGAAACACAGCTGTCACATTAAAGAGACAGTTTGCCCAAAAATGAAAATTCAGTCATTGTCTACTCACTCTCATGCAGATTGAAGTTCAGGTTTATTTTGTTACTCTGCAAAACACAGCTGGAGTTTCAAAGGAAAACAGTGTTGCAGAATCTCCCAAACAATGGAAGTGAATGGTGACCAGTTTTTAAACATAAAAAATAACTGAAAAAAAAAAGCATCAAGTCCCTCCATACTGCTTGTCTGGTGTAATCCAAGTCTCCTGAAGCACTAACATGACATTTGCACATCATCACCCAGTTCAGACAGTGTGCATGTGAATGAAAATGTGGCTAACAACATGGTGAGAATAACATATTTTTAGTCAACTTGGCATGATGGGGCTTTAGGAGACTTGGATTACACTAGACGAGCAGTATGGAGGCATTTTATGCTTTTTTCTGTTGTTTTTCTACGTCTGAAAACTGGTCACCATTCACCTCCATTGTTTAGGAAATAATGCAACGCTGTTTTCTGGTGAAACTCAAGCAGTATTTTGTGGACTGAAAAACTAAACCTGAACTTCAATTGGCATGAGGGTGAGCAGATAATGACTGAATTTTCATTTTTGGGTGAACTCTCCCTTTAAAAGGCTGATGTGCACATCCTGGAAGGGCTGATACCTTTTCATGGTCACCACAGTGTCGATATCATGGTTCTGCTCTCTGGGCTGCAGGTCTCTCAAGATTATCTATACATACACACAAACACACAAGCAGATAAATGCTTAATTTCAATTACTAATAATAATTAATTAAAGGGATGGTTCAGATTTTTTAAAGCCTGGTTGTATGAGGTACTTCTCCATAGTCAGTGTATTATCTACAGCAAATGGCAGTCAACATGCCACCTGTTTGGAGAAGCAGCAGGAGTACAGGTGAAGGAAGCTAAGCAATATACTGCTGAGGACAGGGTCAGCAAGCAGATTTTGGCCATCTAAAAAAATCTGTATGTCTTAAAGTGTATGTGCTTTACCTTGCAATCAGACAGACTTTCCTCACTCGCTCCAAAGCCTCCTTTGATAAAAACTGCAACTTTAACGCAAACAAACAGATGGAGGCAGCAGTAGACGAGCAACTCCCAAGTTCTGCCAGGTAAAATTAATGATTGTGGCAATGGAGTCTGGTTGGTTTGGACAGAATTATATTTGGCTTGTATAACAGCTGGTTCCCATCAGAAAAGTCTATCTGACAGCAAGGTACAATGGTGAGAATATTCCACCCACACACACCCAGACCTCCACACACCCCCTCTACCCCCAATGCCCCCCCCCCCCCGACTGTGACTACAAGCCAGGTTAGGAGACAACTGGAGAGGCTCCCCCTACGCAAGGCTGCAGGCCCTGATGGTATCCTGTCCTCTTTCCAGGTTTGCATAGGGGAGAGGAGGTCTGGTTTAGTGGTTCCTCAAAGTTGCTTAATGTCCTTTTGGATCTATATTTTTCCTAAATGTTCATAATCTATCTTTAATTGTGTTGGCTTCTTTACACATCGCCCCTGAATTCCTGAGCATAACTGTGAAAATTTATGTCAACATAATTTATCATGTGCTATAAATTGCATTAAAATATTCAAGTGATGACAATCAACATGTTCATAATAAAAAATACATTAAATGTCAATGTGACAATGACAGTGTGAAACTTGTGGTTCATAGTACTAAACCTGCACAGAATTATCAGCTGACTCTGTAGCTCCCCTCGGCTTTACGGAGGTTTATCGGTTTTAGCTCATTGTTGTCTGAATTGAAGTGCATTTACCTGCCAACATTTAGCAGCTAAATATTTGAACACACGGTTTCTGTTTTCACTATCCTAATTTATGAAAGAAGTCAACATTTTATTGACGGCAAATACGTCAATTTTGACAAATACAGTTTAACAGTAACCAATATGGGCTTCTTCTTTGTCCTATGTGGAGAGAGTTCTCTAACTTCCTGAAAAAATCTCACAATTATGTGAGCTGTCAAATAACGAGAAACTTAAAAAACTTTCTGAAACGCTGTCTATGACAAACTCTTTAAATTCATTATTTGGGCCTTTTTGTTAATTTAGCAAATGTTCAAATCAAATCAAATAAACTTTATTTGTCCCATTAGGGAAGTTTGTCTTGGGCAGGGAGTTGTAACGGCTGCCATGTACATGTAAAACATCCATACATAATACACAATATACAATAAAAAAAATTACAATAAAACTACCACTACCCTAGTGGGGGAAGGGAGGGCCCTCTACCACGAGAGGTGTTTATTTGTTTATTTAGTAATGAGATGGAAGTGGGAATGAAGGAGTGTTTAAAACGGTTGGTCCTACACCTGCTGGCTCTATAGCGCCTCCCTGATGGCAGCAGCTGGTACTCTTGAAAAAGGATGTGCGAGGGGTCATTCAGGATCCTATTTGCTCCCCTCACAACTGTTCCCTCATATGTTACCTGGAGGGACTGGAAATGATCGTGATCATGTTTCCCCACTATCCTCAATGCTGTAGTCACCATTCTTTGGAGTCTGGCCTTACACTGGACTGTGAGGGAGCCGAACCATGCTGCCATACCGTATCTTATGATACTGGCCAACACTGCATTATAGAATGTCAACATTATCTCGGTTCGGACCCCAAACAGCCGAAGCCTTCTTAGAAAGTGGAGCCTCTGAGCTAATCTGTTACAAATTATCAGACATCATCAAACCCAAGTACTTATATGAAGGAACCTGTTCAATAGTGCAATTATCAATGATAACCCGGTCATGAGCTGTAATTACCTTGGGGTTAAAGATCATTTCTTTTGTCTTGTTAGTGTTAAGCACCAAATAGTTCTTATCACACCAGGTTTTGAAGGTGGCTATCTCACTGAAATACACGGAGGGGCAGGTATTCACATCCAGCAGACTTAAAATTATGGTATCATCCGAGAATTTGATGATGTGGTTGTTAGAGTGTTCTTTATGATCAGGTGTGGCTGCACAGTGTTAAAAGCCGAGCTAAAGTCGGCAAATAAGACACGAGCATATGCTTTGGGGTCCTCCAAATGTTTGTTGATCAAATGGATGACTGTAATGACTACATCCTCAGTGCTCCGCCCCTGTCTATAAGCGAACTGAAGGGGGCCAAGACAACCAGCAACATCAGTTTTGATCATGTCTACAATAATTCTCTCAAAACATTTCATTATCACTGAAGTCAATGAAACTGGTCTGTAGTCATTATCAACAGCTGGGCAGGAGATCTTAGGGACCGGAACGATGACAGACTTTTTCCACAGGTCAGGTACCGTGTGGCTATAAAGAGACTTCTGGAAAATAGGGCACCAGGCAGCGGCTAATTCTGTTGAGCAACTTTTAATTAACAGGGCAGGAAGGCCATCAGGGCCTGGTGATTTCCTTCTACCAACTTTGCTAAAAACAGCCTGCACCTGTTGGGATGTAATCACAAGCTCACAATTACCAGAAAGGGGCAGGGAATCTAAAATCTCCCTCCCTTTGGAGGAGAGGTCCTGGTCCTCAAATCTGAGAAAAAAGTTGCTTAACTCATTCGCTCTTGCTGAGTCATCTAGGGTTATCAGCTGTTTATTACGGGAGGTCATGTTCATGATGCTTTTCATACAGTCCAAGAGTCTCCTGTTGTCCATCTCCCTAAGCCCTTGTTCCATGTCGGTGCGGTGTTTATTTTTTTCTTTTCTCAGCAGGTGATTGAGCTCCTTTTGCGCTACAGCCACGGCTGCGCGATCTTTGTTTTTAAAAGCTAACTTTTTCTTGTTGATACATACTTAATTTCTTTTGTAATATAAGATTTGTTGTTGGGGAAATTACTTTTTTCTCAACAACATTATCCATGCAGAAATTTATATAATCCGTAATTGTGGTTGTAGCCTCTTCTAATTCAAGGCTATGAAAAATGCTCCAATCTGTGCTGAGAAAGCATCCCCGCATTGTCTCTATACTGTCGTCAGTCCATCTCCGAATAGTCCTGGGCAGGGGTTTATTGGACTTGAGCACCGATTTATAAGTGGGCATAAGATACACTGTTGAGTGGTCTGAATTTGCTATTGGGAGGAGAATTTTGGACCTGTATGCACCAGCTACATTCACAAAACATTTGTCTAGTATATTTAAGTTTCTTGTGGCACGCTGTACATATTGCTGGAACCTGGGTAACGCTGGCTCTAATTTACAATGGTTCATATCGCCCAAGATGAGAACAGGGGCACCCTTGGACCGCTGAAGCTGGGAGTGGACACAGTCAGATATGGCAATAGCGGCTCTGCCAGAATTACCACTAGGAGGGATGTATACTAAACACAGTATTATGCTGCCAAACTCTCTAGGGAGATAAAAAGGCTGCAAGGAGACACAAAGAAGCTCTACATCGGGGCCACATGTACTCTGTCTAACAGTGAATTGTTTGCACCAGTTGTTACTCACGTAAACAATTAACCCCCCACCTCTTGATTTCCCTGAGGAGTCCGTCCTGTCCGCCCGGATACAGGAGAAGCCCTCCAGTTCCATCAGTTGGTCAGGAGTGTCCTCTTGGAGCCATGTCTCCGTCAGTGTGATGATGCTAGAGTCTCTATACTCGTGACAGAACCTTGTATTAACTCGGAGCTCGTCCATCTTAGAGCGCAGCGACCTGACATTACTCAGAATAACTGAGGGCAGCGGTGGTCTGTTGCCTCGCCTCCGAAGCCGCTGTCTGACACCCCCTCTTCTACCCCCTTCCTCCGCTGTAGTTCTCTCGCCGGCTTCGCTCTCACGCACGCAGGGAGATGGTCAGGTGGTGCGCTGTTTTTGTCCCACAGGGCCAACAGGGCATCTCTGGAGTAGGCAAGGTGACATGCTCCCTGCGGGGGAGGTGGGGGCGGGGGGACAGGTTTCTTGCCATGAGCTCTCTGACCACCAGCAGGAGAGTTAGCACGGACAGGAGCGCCGCCATGGCTTGCTGCGCTGTTAGCAGAGTCCATGGCCCGTCGTGCGGCCGCTGCGGAGGTCAGTTGGAGGTTTAGCTGCTAGGCTAACGCCGTCGGCGCCTACCCGCTGGGTCCACTGCTCCTCTGCGCCGTCGTCGGGGGACTGGGCTCTTCTGGCGCTCTGCTACACATCGGGCCTAGCTGCTAGGCTACACTCTCCGTCGTGTGCCTTCCCTAACCAGCTGCTAGGTCCGCGCTGCTTCCGCTGCTCCGCTCCGCCGTTCGTCTGGGGGTTGGGCTCTCTCTCTCGTGGGCCAGCTGCTAGGCTAACGCCTTCGGCGCCTACCCGCTGGGTCCGCAGCTCCCCTCCGCCACAGTCTGGAGGCCACTCGGTGGTTTGTCGATAGCTTGGCTCGGTCTCTTCTGTTGCCGGCAGCGCGGTAGCTGCCCAGAGGCTCCCAAGCTGGTTGACGTTGTTAGCTCAGGGCAGGCGTCCGTGGTGGCTACCACCACGTGGTAAGGAGCTGACTGGGATGAGAGCCAGTCGTCTGAGAACTGCACCACGCTTTCTCCACGCTTTCTTTTTCTCTCTCTCCTTGTCATATGGAAATCACACAATGTACAAAAAACACAGTATCACAAGTACACAATCACACAAGCAGCCGCTGCACTACTGCCCAGGTCGCCTGCCGTGCAGCGCCCCGCCTTCTACCTTAAGTTACTTCCTTCTATGAGTACAAGACATTAGGCCTCATGCAAGAACATTTTTGTATTCTTATCTTAAATTTTTCTTTTTTTCGGACCAAGGGCTTGTACGAACACGCCACATCAGATTTAGCAAACGCTCGTAACTTCAGATAACAGTATAAATGAGCCACCTGTGCGTATCTGTACGTGGGACAGCCTCCTGTGGAGGAGGCTGTCCCATGCCTTTATGGTCTACCAAAGATCCACAAAGAAGGGGCCCCTCTCAGGCCCATTGTCAGCAGTATCAACTCGGTTACCTACAACATCTCCAAACATGTAGCCAACATCCTAGTCCCTTGGTGGGCAAAACCTCACACCACATCCCAAACTCCATTGACTTTGTGAACAAGGTCCGAGGCTTAAAACTGGAACCAGATGAGACCATGGTATCCTATGATGTGACCTCTCTGTTCACCTGCATTCCAACAATGGAAGCAGTGGAAACTGTGAGACAACGTCTCCTACATGACGACACCCTCCACAACAGAACCAATCTTAACTCTGACCAGATATGCCAACTACTTGATCTCTGCCTGAACACTACATATTTCCAAGTCAACGGCAAATTTTACAGACAGAAACATGGCTGTGCCATGGGCTCACCAGTATCCCCCATTGTGGCCAACCTGTACATGGAAGAGTTTGAATACAGGGCCCTGAAATCTTTCAGAGGAACACCACCGAGCCACTGGTTCAGGTATGTGGACGACACATGGGTTAAAATCAAAAGCCAAGAAGTGCAAACTTTTACAAAGCACATCAACTCAGTGGATAAAAACATCAAATTCACTAGAGAAGATGTCAAAGATAATTGCCTTCCTTTCCTGGATTGTGAAGTTCACATTGGTAAGGACAGGAACCTCCACATTGGGGTATATAGGAAGCCCACACACACAGACCAATACCTACTCTTTGACTCACACCACCCTTTGGAACACAAACTAGGTGTTATCAGAACTCTGCAACACAGGGCGGATAATGTACCAACCAGCACTCAGGCCAGAAAGAAAGAACACAAACACCTGAGGGAAGCCCTGACAACTTGTGGCTACCCCAGTTGGGCCTTTGTGAAAACAGCCACAGTTGCCAGAAAGAACACCAAAAAGGATGGTGAGGAGAAAAAGAAAATCAAAAGGAACAACATAGTGATTCCATATGTGTCTGGGATATCTGAAAAACTCAGGAGGGTTTTCAACAAGCATCACATCCCTGTAACTTCAAACCCAGTAACACACTCAGACAGAAATTGGTGCATCCCAAAGATCGCACACCACATACACAGAAAAGCAATCTGGTGTATGCTGTCCAATGCAACGAGGATTGCAAGGATTTATACATTGGTGAAACCAAACAACCACTAAACAGACGCATGGCTCAACACAGGAGACCTAACTCCTCAGGTCTAGACTCAGCTGTCTATCTACACCTTAAGGAGAAGGCACACTCCTTTGAAGACAGCAACATCCACATTCTAGACAGAGAGGACAGATGGTTTGAGAGAGGAGTTAAGGAAGCCATCTATGTCAAAATGGAGAAACCCACTCTAAACAGAGGAGGAGGCCTAAGACACAACCTCTCTCCTATTTACAATGCTGTTATTTCATCTTTGCCCAGGAAATTCAACAACTTGACCTCCAAAAACAACAATGTTTCACATTCATGTAACTCTAACGACTGTGGTCCACAGTCCTTTGTCTCTAACGACTGACACTCATACCTGGTTTCGGGTCACACCCAGTGATCAACGACTCCAAACGACTGTTGTCAATCTGATTGGAGCACTCATGAATTTGAACACATCTACAGAGGTTAAATACCTGGGGTTCCCACCATTTAGTTAGACTAGCTCTGACTAGTCTGACAGGCATGAACTGATGAAGCTTCTTGGATGAGAAGCGAAAAGTCTTCAATAAGACTTTTAAACAAGTCCAGTTGCTTTCGATTTAATCTTTTCCTCCATATATTGTAAGGAGCTTCCTTGTCTTGATATCATGGCTTCCATTTCTTCCAGTGGCCAGGATATTATACCAGCAGGGTATCTGATCACTGGCAGGGCGTAGGTGTTTATTGCCTGAATCTTGTTCTTGCTGTTCAGCTGACTCTTCAGGACCTGCCTCACCCTCTGAAGGTATTTGGCTGTGGCTGATCTCCATGCTGCCTCCTCATGACTGCCATTTGCCTGTGGGATCCCTAGGTATTTGTAGCTGTACTGAACATCTGCTATGTTGCCTTCAGGTAGTTCAACCCCCTCAGTGGCGATCATCTTCCCTCTTCTGCACACCATCCGTCCACACTTATCCAGTCTGAACGACATCCCGATGTCATTGCTGTATATCCTGGTGAGGTGAATGAGGGAGTCAATGTCATGCTCACTCTTGGCATACAGCTTGATGTCATCCATGTAGAGAAGGTGGCTAATTGTTGTTCCACTTCGGAATCGGTATCCAAAGCCACTCTTGGTGATCTGGCTGAGGGGGTTTA